>MU223505.1:363755-385795 GCA_018584345.1 Thuja plicata
TAAACTTTTCTCTAGCTGCCCTCTCCAACACCTCTCTAACTCTTTAAAGCATCTTCCAAAACCATCTTTGCATCCATTCCTCAATCAACTAGGAGAGGAGACAAGTTATAGGGGGGATGGCGGAAATCTAAGGTACCATGGACATGGTGTCCAAGGGGGGTGGCGGAATCCGCCACCACCTTGGACATGGTCCATGTCATGAACCCACTTCTCCTAAACTTCACCAAACTGCCTTAACTCCTCCAAAATCATTTCAAAACTCATTCTAATAGCATATGCCCAAGCTTGGGGGGCCTCATGGCTGGGCGGAAATCTATGGTAGGATGGACAAGGCTGTCCAAGGTGGTGGCGGAATCCACCACCCCCTTGGACAGGGCCATCATAATATCAACCAGCACATGACTAGGACCAGCCCCCTCCAAAAAACATGTTTTCATGAAGACTTGGAACACTTGTCTCCAACCTCCCCCCAACCTAACTTGCTGCTAAACTCAGGGCTCATTTCCTTTCAGCCAAAGAGGACAGAATGGAGGGAAGGATGCTGGCCAAAGCATCATGGCGGAAATGTCCAAGGGGATGGACATTTCCGCCCCAAGGTCAAAAGACACCCAAAAAAACATTTTCTTCGCAAATTCCTTGTGGGATGCCTTTACATGCCAACAAACTTACTAGCCTTATTGTCAAAACTCCAAGCTCAATCAAAAAAAACAGGGGGTCCCCAAGAATTGGGGCGATGTGTGAAAGACTTCACAACATATATAAAAAGAGAAATGATCCTGAGAGTCAACTAGCACATCAATTACTATTAGTGATAGTAGTTATGATAATCATATCTTTGCATATAAGCTTGTAATAAACCTGTGATGGCCTGTGAGCCAATCTGTAATTTGCATTTGTCAGGCTATTGTGCCATAGAAACATTTTGCAATACTGAATCAATGAGCCACTGTTTTGCTCTTCAGCGTTAATCCTATAGTGTCAACTCTAAGTTGCACAATCAGGCAGCTCTTTATTGGAGCTCTCTATTTGTGACTGCATCAAGTGGTACCAAAGCGATTTTTTGATTCCTTTGAGATGAACAAATTGTAGCCTTGGGGCTTGTCAACAAAACACTGACTATGAGACAATTGAAACCTTGTAGCCAAATTGCTGACTTTATGCAATTGCACCAAATCCGAGGAAAATGCCACCAAGGAGAATGCTTGGTATGGGTAATGTTGGAAGAATGGAAAAAATGTTAGGACGTGATGAAACAATGAAGAATCCAATTGGATGTTGTAGAAGATAGGAAAATAGGTCTAATTCATAGAATGAGAGCAATGACGAACAAGGAGCTCAAGCTAAATATCTGAATGAAGAAACTCTAAAAGAAGAATCAGATCAAATCAAGATGTTGATGCCATGAGATTTCTAGCTATGTGGGAGATTTGCATCCTAAGAAATTGATTGATTGGATACATGATATGGAAGAATACTTTTGAGTATGAAGAAATTGAAGAACCAAAAAGAGTGAGGTTCGCACAAACCAAGTTGAATGCTACAATTAGTGGAAAAAGTTCAATTAAATTGGATAGGAGAAAAAGAAAGAATCATAAAGAGGGATAGGATGGTGATAAAATTGAAAAATCAACTCATACCTATTGAATATGAGCTTGAACTGTTGAAGAAATTGCAAAACCTGAGACAAAAGGACAATCGATGGAGTAAACTGAAAATTTTCATCAAACAATTACTAGAATTGAACATATTGAAGCTAAGGAGAAAGTTGCATGATACATCAATGGACTGAGAACAAGCATTCAAAAAAAATTAAGCCTGGTGAGGATGACAATAGTTGAAGAAGAATACTAGTTTGCACTGAAAGTTGAAAAAAATTTGAACAAAAGATTTGAAAATAAGTAAAGAGGTAGAGGAAGGTTCCAAAGAAGTAGATCACAAAACACGAGAAAGGTCATGTATGGGGCATAACAAGGAAGAAAGCCCATACCACAATGATGAAAGAGGCAATAATTTCTATCACAAAGGGAGGAATGATAGAAGTTCCTACCACAATGGCAAAGAAGGCAGCAATACCTATCGTAGTGAAAGATATCAAATTAGCCCTTTTAATATTACACTAATTACACTAATTCCCACCCTTTCATCCTAATAAGCAGGCCAACCTCATTAGATAATGGTTTGCAATTGTTAATGAATTCTTCCTCAGCATTAAATAGTTCAATTTTTCCCATAGCCAACTTTGTTTAGCTTATGCCATCGAAATTGGAGGCCTATGAGCATTGGCGGAAATCCATGGGCCTATGGTGCAAGGTTTATGGTGCCTTTCGGAAATCACAATGAGATGGGGCAAAGTCCCATAGTATTTTCCGAAAATCCATAGTCTATGGGGCAAGTTCTCAAGAAATTTTCGGAAATCAAGGGCCTATGGGGCAAAACACATAGGGCAGATCGGAATTGGATGTTCTATGGGGCAAACGTACATGGTGCCTTTCGGATTTGACAAGCTCATGGGGCAAAGACACCTAGTGGTTTTTAGAAATCAAGGGCCTATGGGGCAAAACCCACACAGAGGTTTCTAACATTGTTATGGGGCAAAAACCATAAAGCCAAATCAGAATTCATATGTTGATGGGGCAAGGGACACAAAGTCAGATCAGAATTCATGTGTATGGGGCAAATTGCCTTCAAGGTATTCGGATTTGGCATGTGGATGGGACAAAGTCCCCTAGATGCAATTTGGAAATAGCCGAAGGATGGGGCAAAGTCCCATTGTCAAAACCAGAAATCACCCCTTCATGGAGCAAAACATAATGCATTCACGATACTTGCCTTGATCCTTAGGCTTAGACTTGATCTTTGCCCATTGGAGTTGGGCTTGTTATTGATCGATTTTGACATTTGACAAATTCAAAGTAATGACAATCGAAATCGGATCAGAATCGACAAGGCCGAATCGAATCGCGAATCAGCCATGAATCGGCAAATTTAAAAAAACCCTTGAAATTTAGAGATTTTAACAATTTAAAACTTATTTCATGCACCCTTTATTGAATATAACTTAAACGCACCATAACATCATCAAATAGAAGCTAACATACATAAACAAGGAACATAAATGATAAATCCATCACATACGTTACACGTAAAATGTAAATTGTAGCTGAAGTAAATAGAAATCATATTATCCAGGATGCTGGTTCGAGTTCGGGTTCGAGTTCGAGTTCGAGTTCGAAGGACCGGTTCACCGACACGGCAAAATTTTGAAAAGGGGTTTGGGTTCGGGTTCGTTTTTACAAAAACATGTAAATTTTATATATATATATACATATTTATGCAGCCTAGAAGCATGAGTTAAGATTAGAATGTCACATAGTATCATAAAAACATTTAAACAACAAAAACACTTGTAATCTATAGTATCATGAATCATGATCATACCATCATATAGTTCAAGTGCAAGTTCAACATCAAAGATTCAAAACATAAAAATTAAATCATAACATCAGTTCAAGTATCATTGTTTGAAGTTCAACTAATGGATTAATAATTTATTGATATTCTTCTTCTTCTTCATCATCATCTTCTATATGGAGCCTAATAAGACTCGAAGGTTAATTTTTCCCCACTTTTATTAGCGCAGTTTCCACCCCAAATTATTAAATGGGGGTTTGGGGGCAAAGCCCCCAAGACGGGGTCAAGGGGCAGCGCCCCTTGTGCACCGAGAGTTATTTTTCAGCGGGCCCAAGTTCGGCGATGTCAAAAATTTGGGTTGTTTAACCGACTTTAATTATTTTATAAAGGCATCGAGAGTTATTTTTCAGCTCCATAAGACATCAAATCATAAGTGTATGTAAGATGAAGATCCATGAAACGTATGTCTATCAGTATTGGATAGTTGCATCCATTGGCTGTTAAGAGACATCTTTCCAAATTGCACCTCGCCATGAACATTTGTTATTGTTCTTATCACCTCTTCCTATTTGCACAAACCAGCTTTAAATGATCAATGCAACTAAATCTTTTATTATTTGTTTGACTAATGAATCGTTGCCCTTCATAGATTGACTGACTTGCTGAACCATAATCATTGTTCGTTCCTCTCCATATACTATATACGTTGTTGTTAGTAAACCTTAAAAAATTGAATCATAACTAGTATAGGATCGCTGACATTAATTTACTGATTGCTTGTTTGAAAGATCTTCAATCACAGCTGTATGATGGTCTATTTTCTGTCGACAACCATCCAAAATTAGTCTTCATGGTCTCCTATGTTTGATACTAATCTTCAGAATGGATTATGCTTGTAATATTTGTACTTATGTTCCACACACTGCTGGTCTCAGACTTTCAATAATCATAGCAACGGACTTATTTGAATACCAACTTCACCTTATTATGGCTCCCAGTTTGTGATATTATTGCTACAAGAAAGTAATGATGAGTTTGCAGCATCTTCATCTTTCATCAGAAACCACAAGTAAATCTTTAAACAAGTAATTATGTATGTCAAGACCACCTAGCTTAATATGTTTTTTTTTTTTAAATATATATTTTGTTATATTTTTAACTTCACTAAACGCCAAGTCGCGCGGCCGATTCATATCGATTCACGATGGCGATTCATGTGATTTTTGGCATGAATCGCCAATTTGGAGATTCAGGCAATTCATGACCAAAAAATCAGTGATCTGATTCGGCAGTTCATAAAAAATCGTCCAGGCTGAATCGAATCGCCAAACCAGCAATTCTGGCGATTCTTGTTACTTTGCATGAAATTGACTGAGTTCGGGGCTCAAAATCTTGACTAAGTTCAATTTGTCAAGCCCAAGGGCTTGACATAAACATTTTCAACAAATGGCTAAGTCAAGATGATCTTCACTCAACTCCTTGCAAACTTCATGCTCTTCCCTTTGATCATCCTTATAAACTTGATCAAATTTGAATGTTCTTTGATCGTGCTTGAATCAAGTTTGAAAATCAATTGCTTCTCCTCTCTCCCTCGGACTTAGATACTTCAAAATCACTTAAGTGAAGGTCTAACTTGAGGTTTCAACTAGAAATACCAACCTCCCTTAAGACTCCCCTTAACCAAAACTTTAAATTTCAAGAGACTTCCAAGGGTGACAATGTTGCTAATCCATCCGACAACCTACACCTACTAACAGTACTGCAAAAGCAGGGGGTCCCCATTTGCAATGGGGCGATTTGAAAGGGTTGATCCATAAAAGCTTAAGACACCAAAGAAAAATGAAGAATAGTGGATGTGCATTATAACCACCCAAAGCATGTGTTAGCCCCAAAGCAACACAAAAGAGATAATCAACTGAAATCAGATTCTCTGATAATTAAATCAGACCATAACGCATGCAGCAAATTCACTTAAACTTGACAAAAAAGGGCACATGCAAATGCCAAAAACCCCAATAATCAGTTCTCCACCAAATCCAATGTATGAATACTCAAAAGATGGCACCCAAAAATGAGGAGTGCAGTGAAACAATACCAAAAACAATATCTCTATCAACCATTGAGTTATGAACAGAAATCTGATTTTCTTTTATTCTGAAAAAGCACACCAGCAATCAGAAAAAGCTCTAAAACTCTATCAATATTGAATAGCACTTCAAAAGGGCAGACCACACAACAAAACTGCCATACATCAAAATACTGCAAATAACATCATCTTCCTCAAACCCAAAATCACTCACAAAGCCAAAATCATTGTAAATCTTGAACCACAAACACCAACCAGATAGGGTGGTTCTCTCACCACCAAAACCAACAAGACGGGAAGAGGGTTTTCATCCTGAACCAAAAAAGGAACTCTTTGAGCTCATTCCAGTAGCATAACATTATCTTCACATATTCAACATAAGAAGAGTGAAAGCCAAAACTCTATTCTATAGAAATTCAATAAAAGTCAGGGCAACACCAAATTAGGGCAACTTCAATTATAAAATAATGAACCTTAGCCCTATAAAAATGTCACTTAAAAACAACTTGAAGTTGTTACCATCTAGGCATGGCCCAAGGGGAGTCTTTTGAATACTTTATTTCACTTGAATCATAAAGTCGCTATATAAAATATTTAAGTGAAAAAATAGAATAACATTTTCCATTAGGAAAACCTAAAACTAAAGACTCCGCACTTTGGAGTTGAGGAAAGGCTAAGGCTGAGACCAGTTATCCAAATAGCATTTGCTATAAATAGTAATATGCTAAAAATAGAAATGTTCCACAAAAGTCCTAAAACTAAAGATGTTGCATGCTGAAGCTGAGAGGAGGCTGAAGTTGTAACCAACTACCAAAAATAATGGTTATTATAAATAGTAACTGCTAAACATAGGATTGCTAAAAATAGTAAGTCAACCAAAACTCCCAACTAAGCATTGGTGCCCGAACTAACACTTACTAAAAATCAAAAGACTGAGAAAAGTTATCCAAAATCACTCCAAAAAGTGTCATTCATCTCCATTAATCTATCTGAACACACTAGCAACATCAAAATACCCCTCTGATCCTGCTAACACCAACACTAATTGCACTACAAGAGAACCATAAAATGGGGGCACTATAGACCGCCCTTCCCAAAGATTACTTGTCCTCGAGCAATGCCCAAGCAACTCCACAATCACCAAATTGGTCCAACCTGTAACCAAGAATGATCCCAAGGCCCCAAGTCATCCTAGGAAATTTGTAGTACGGTAGTACCATCTTCTAAAAACATTGTCTTGCAAGCTACCCATACAAGTAACCTTCTTAAAACCTCCTAAATGAATAGTAGTCAAATACTACACCAACTCTATCAGCTCTTCAAGGGATTGCTCTTCTAAAGAACTAAACTAAAAAACCATACGAGTACTCAAGTGGGCCAACATTGGCTTCCACATCCTCAACTATTGAACTGCAAACCCAAGTAATCCTAAGGTTCCAAATCAACCTCAGAAAGGAACCACCATGATGACGCTATGCCACTCTAATCACAACATAAAACATCTCCTTTAATGGCATCCTAGTAAGATCCAGAATTGCAATATTTGTAAGTAACATGGACATTGGCACCTGAAAGGGTGTTGAAAGGAACAAATCTGGGTAGAGATTTCATGATGAAAGTGCATTTTGCCTCCTTATTTTGATGTGAATCCTTGATCAAGTTGGTTTAGTATGAGAAATTTTGATTTAAAGTTGAATCTAGATGAATTTTCATATCATGCAAGCTTTAAGAATTCCTTCACATCATTTATTCTTACCATTTGGAGAGCTTAATAAAATCTTTCCTTTGTTTTGCAAGGTAATTGTTGAATGAGAGGCTTGGAGAGAGAAAGATGGTGGCAAAATCAAGCTCAAAACTTCAAATGAGAAGGAGGTTCAAAATCAGATTATCAAAATAAAAATTTAAAGATCAAGATCAAGATGGAGAAAGAACAAATTTGCAAGCTCACAAGTAAAAGAAATCATCACCAACTTGAATTTCCTCCAGAAATCCAAGATCACTTTGAAAGATCCAACTACATGAAAGACTTCATCACTTCAAGAAGATCAAGGTCAAGGCATCAAAAGAGACATCAAGTTTGCAAATACAAGCAAGTTCAAAATTGTGGCAATGAGAAGATTTTCAGAAGATGGAGAAAATTTGAGAAGACAAAGCAATTTGGGTATATGTCATCACAACTGAAAGCTTGATGATGTTGAGTATTAAGAGATATTATCTCATCACCAAAGAATTGATAAAGTCTATAAAATGAGGATGTTGAGGTGGCGCCCACTTGTCTTCAACCAAACAAAAAAGTCTAGTTACACGTGTTCAAGCACATTCAATCATATTATGCCAAGTGTGCATATTTTTTCATTTGGCTTTCCAAAAGCATTGTAATTTTCTTACTAGCCCATAGGGTGGTGCCTTCATGTAATTGGATGATAGTGTGGCAACCCTAATTAGGGTTTGTAACGAATAAATCTTGGCCCTTGATCTTGAATCGATCTTGGCCCTTCATTGTAATTGAATAACTATAAAAGGCCCAAGCCTTCTCATTTGTAACTCATTAGATTGAGGGGATTATATAAGATTAGTCTTAGAGTAGAGTAGGAGAGGAGACTTGTTGAATTTGTTGTCATAATGCTATCAAAGTAATTGTTGATTCATTGTTGGTCTTCATGGTGGATTACTTGTGTTGCTTTGGAGTATTGCATGGTTTCTTCAATTCCTCATTTAGAGTAGATTAGAAATAGTGTTTAGTTGAATGGAAGATATTTTGGATGCATCTTTGGTGAGCTCGCTTAGACCAAACCAATAGTTGCTTGTTAATTGTAAGTACGCCTTGCGTGGTCGAATGGTATATTTATGAAATTGACTTCGATTATTACTTGCACATTGGTATGCGTCGATGGATGGTGGTAATTTGAACACCTTACATTTACCTTAGGAGATTGCACTAGCTTGGTTGATGTTGATGTCTAAACTAAGTCTAGTAGAGTCACAAAGACATCCACAGTTTCTTGCATTCTAGTAATAGTTTAGCTTTATAAACCCTTTCCCTTGTAGTTTGTTTGGTGAGAAGAAGTTAAAGTCAAATTGATATCCATTGAATGAATAGCATAAGTCCCTTTGTGATAACTAGCATATCACATCATAAAATTGAGTGAAAGTCCACAATAAAGAAGGAACCTTTGAGGTTGTCTCATCTGATCACACAATCCATGTACATTGTTTAGCATATGAGCATCCTTATTCAAGAGAGAGTTGGAGATTTGGTATTTCATCTTAAAATATTAAGTATTCGATTCCACATGTTGTAGTGGAATAAAACTCACATCAACACTACGGAGATGAAATATAACCCTTTACTCCTATATATTTTATATATTCCCAGAGTAGTTCCATAGTGACACAAGTTCTTCAAAGCACCATCTGCTAGAATTCCAACTTTCCACTGCCCAACTTAAATTTTCTACTGAAAATCAAGATTTGATCCCATTTGAAATGCACCTCTTTACAGAAATTAGTCAAAGTTCAATGTCAAGAACCATATATTCCACAATAGAATCTTCATCATTTCTTAAACTGGAATTGCTTCTCTAGCAACTTCACCTGCACAGATTAAGTCAAGTATTTCCCATAACATGAATGTTCCTTGGCCTGCTTCCATCCCCCCCTTGTTGCTCACCTACTTAGGTTTCTTAATTAAACTTGCTTGATTCCTTGTGATCCTTTTTGGCTACCAAGGTATTGATCTCTGCTAGCGCCTAAGTTTGATAAGAAATATTGAAATCTTTGTCAATGCGGATGCCATGTTGCCATAAAGGTCACCATGACCACTACTATTAATATAATCATAAACAAACTAGTGACATAATTCAGTTAGAAAGCATATAACGTTGATGACTGCATGCAGAACATTGTGAACCTGATCCATTACCAGATGAAAGATAATGATGAGTACTAGCTGAATAGCACTTTTGTCTAGGACATGGTATCCAAATGGACAACCATACCCTAGAGCACATGCAACATGGCTCAAGGAGGGGCATGAGAAAATGAGTTAGGCCCTGACCAAAGATGGATCGGTCATCAAGTGAGCTATATCTTGACCATAGGCGAATTGGTCACCAAATGAGCTGGCATATCAGTGGTATGGTAGAACACCCCGACAGTAAACGGGTGGTCCTAGAATCAACTCCTAGCTGATCCATGAGAAAATTTTAACAATTGGTACATATAAAGATAAAACCTATGTTACTGGGTTCGGCTGTCTTATGGTCGATATATATTAAGATGCTCTCACAAGTTGATTCCTAAAGCCCACCTATTATTAAAATGCTACCCAGTCCCAATAAACTCCTTGATTTGTCTGTAACTGCAAAATTTATGAAGGTTGTTGACTTCCTGGAAGCTTATTGAATTCGTGCTAAGTTACCAGTTCACTCAGATTAGCCCCCATTCTGGGTCCAGTTCATACCTAGGGCAGGTACCAAACCCAGTCCACTTGTGGGTGCCGACAGGCCTCTGCAGAGCTCATCTGGATTGAACCAGGTTTATTTGGGCAAACTCTGGGCAAACCCAGGTAGCCTCTGTAGAGCCCAGGACAAACCTGCAGCGGACAGGGCACTGTTTTTCTTCCTACTTTTTTAAACATTTTTTGCTTTTTCAACAAATGGCACCTTTTACAGTTAGGATGCCAAGAATAATGAAGTAGTAAGGCCATTATCCCTGGCTTTTCCTCCTGCTTACTTCTCTATCCAATGATGGCTGATGAGCATGTGTTATTGTTTCTGCTGCTGTTGTTTAAATTTTGTATGCTACTCTTTCATTTTATTTAATTTTTTTGCATTGGGATATGCACTGCTGTTGGGGGGTTCTTAACCTTTATGGTTTATCTTTTCACAAGAAGTCTTGTATTATCTGTTGCATTAATCTGTAAAAGGCACTAATTAGTAATTATTGACTTCGCATTAATAGAAATAACACATGCTTTACTTTTTGGCATCTCTTAAGCCTCCACCATGCTCATCATTTGAAATCCTGAACTTATTTTCTGTTTTTAGGCTGCAAATACATATATATTTATGATTTTTATATGTTTTCATTAACCTACCAAAAGCGGAACCAACCCCAAAAAATTGCCACACCAACAATACCCAAATCCAAACTGGTAACTTAGATTGTATGCTTTCCAGACATATCTGAATCCAATTATCAGCTATACAATTGTAATTAATTTTAACTTCCCTTGATAACCTCAATTTTTTTCCCAGGCTTGGTCAGAAAGTAAATTCCCCAATTAAACAAAGAAAGACAGCAAAATAACAGTTCATCAACTTATAACACAATATTCAATAAATATTAAAAAACTTCTCTTTCGATTTGAAGTGAACTTCAGAAAATGAGAAATTGATCAACTAAAATTAATTGCCAGTCAAATCAAATACCTGCAATGAATGCTGATGTGGGCAAGATAAAAGGAGAAACCTCTCTTTTTGAAATCCTGCATTTGCGCAAAACCTTTAAAGTATTGGAATTTATGACCATTCCAACATCCATGAGACTAAAGTTTGGGAGGGACAGATACATTATCTCATGGGATTCCCAGTAAAAGACCATATATTGCAAATAAATTAATCTCAGATCTCCCAGATCCAGAATACAGTAATCTAGTAATATGGCAGTGCGATTGCCATAATGAAAGTATAGATTCAAACTCTGTGAGGCATTTTCTGCATGCTAATGTAGCTGTCATAAGGCAGGCGGGTACAGATAAAGCTGGGTGCAAGTGTCACATGATATAGCTTCTAGCTAAGAGGTGCACTGAACTTAAGCATTCCAGTCCATTAAATATAATGGCCAGTGAATGCTTACCATTTTACCAAACAAACGAAATCTGATGTCATCTAAAGTGATTCAAATAATAATGCCTAAATTCTGGAGACTCAAACAACCCAATTCTAGTATACAAGGTGCGTTAATCCGGACAATAAGCCAATAACAGCACAAGTCAATGTCTATAGTGAAGTACTGCTTTGACAACAATATACTGTTACTGTCAAAAGAATGCCCATCACTGTGTAGCAGGCAAATATAGTGATATCTTTAACAAATTATCAGTATCTTCTCATAGGTTCATCACATGATCCCTGTATTCCTTCATATTCATTCTTCCATTTGTTGGTTCTCTTTCTCATCATTTTCAAAAATCTTAAAATGGCAAAGTTCCTTGCCAGCTTCATCTGCAAAAATTATTTTTTTTGGTTGCTTTTCACGATCAATTGAAAAACTGGGTTTTTTGTCAACAGAACGTTGCTGCCAACAAAAAAGAGACTATTATCAAATGAAATTTTATGTCTTGCAAAGGATTTGAAGTTTGTAAAATTAAATGGCATACCATGATTTGACAAAAACGGTTACAATCACGAGACATCATAGCAATCCATTTTTTTGATGTCTCCTCAGCTTCTAAAGCACTAGCAGCAGCACCTTTCATCTATCAAGTCACAAGAGCACATAAAAATATGAAATATTAAATTGAAATAAATTTTAGACTGTCCTGAGCTATATTGCATCAGTATATTGACAGACACACTGCAGTAACAAACTATAGGCAATGCTACCTCTAGCAAATGCACAAGGCAAATAACCAAATACAAACAAAAATTTGGGAGAAATATTAAATGATCACCTCCTCTACTGTGAGCTGAACTGCCTCAGAATTCAGATTTTCTTCAACAATAGTACGCATTGAATTGAGTTCACTTAAAAGGTTGTTTGCTAAATTTTCTATATCACGCATCTGGCGCTGGGTAAATGCACTTGCTTTCTCGGCTCTAGATTGTATAGAATAACATATATCACATTTACATGCTGTAGGGCAAATGCCTGGAGACTTGAGGATGCTTTTAATGGTTGAGGAAGGAGAAGTTTGTTCTCTACAGATCCCCACATAATTGTTCTCTGATATATTCCTTTGTGGCTGGGGAGATGTCTGGCAGCCAAGACGATCAGCTACCAAAGGGATGCGATGGTAAAGGCGTGACTGAGGACTTTTCCGGTGTGGAAAAGGGGAATTTTGTCGTCGCGTTGGGCATTTGTTGACAATGCTATTACCCGAACATTTAAAATCTGGACTTTGAAAAGTAAAATCCTTTGATTTTGTATCACATGAAACCGCATTTGTGTTGTCAGCTGCATCTGAATTACTTGGCCAAGATGCACTTCCTGTCACAATTATGAAATAAGATTTTATTACAATTAACTTAAAAGGTTCAAAATAATATGAAAAAAGCATCCACCTCACAACATACACAAACAGTTCTTATAACTAGCTCTCACCTACAGGTGGTGGTGACTTTGTGAAAGAAACTCTGAAATCCTCAACATGTACAAGTTTTTTATTGTGACATGGGGACCTTGTAACATCCGTCTTTTGAAATGTAAAACCCTTTGAATTAGCATCACACAGATGAGAATCTACGTCCACTTTCTCTGATGCATCTGACTCTGACTTGCACTGCTGGGTTGGACATCCTGCCATAATTTGATACCCAGAAGCTTTTAATTCAAATAATAAAACCCCAAAACAATATAGCCAAAATCATTCTCATTACCACATTCACAGTTAGTATTCACAATTGTTACTCACCTGCTGGTGATGACTTTGCGAAAGCACGTTTAAAATCCTCAACCTTTAGAGACTGCCTATTATTACAAGGAGACTCCAACCCACTAGCAGATGAACTTTCAAAAGTAAAACCATTTACAGCATCATTCAGAGAGAAGTCCAAAACCCTCATTGTTGAATTAGTGCCATTCAATTCAGATTCCATATTCATCTTGTGTGCTGCATCTGATTCACTTTGTGGCGATGCACATACTGGCATAATTTGGTAAACATTTGCTATAAGTCAGTTTAATAAACTCCAGAATAACTTGGAAAAAGTACTCTTATCAACATATTTGTTGGTCTTCATAAATACAACTCACCTGCAGATGGTGAATTAATGAAATCATGTTTAAATTCTGAAGCCTGTAGAAGCATTTCCTGTGAGTAAGGAGTCATTAACTACATAAACGTGATTGGAAAGCAAGTTAGCAGTCTTGCTCACATATTGGCATTCTAGCTGAATAGATAAAGAGCCAAAGACAAATCAGAAAGAAAAATGTTTAAATTGCCTACTTTTCTCGCAGAAGGCAACTTTGCAGGTAGCTCCTGAAAAGCACCACCACAAACAGGCTGCTCCATCAGTAGTTCTGTTGGAAGATGCCCCACACATGCAGAGAATACATCATTCCCATCAACAACAGATGTTGCAATTGTGTTTTCCACTTGAGAACTCTCAAGCATGGACTTGTCCCTTTTCACATGTGCTTGATCTTCAAATAGATCAATGAAATTACTTTTTGGCTTTCCAATAAAGGATCCATTCTCCTTATCTTGAGTTGCTTTTGCACTTGATGAAAACAGTTGTGCTTTAGCTCCAGGTGAAAAAGATCTATGATGACCTACACAATATTTTTCTTCGGACAAAACTGATAAGTTGGCAGCATTCAATCCAGCCCCACAAGCAACTTTTTGAGTATTGATAGGTATTGCATTTCTTGTGTGTTTGTCATCTGCAGCTGGTTCAAGGACCACATCATCTAAATAAGGCACCTTCTCTGAATTCAGCTTAGCAGAACCATTTTCAGATCGCTGCCTTTTAGTTTTAGGTTTCTCCAATTCCATCTCTTCAACTGCATAGCTTTGGCATTTAACTCTCATCACACTGCCGCTAGTCAAATCTAATTTACTACCTGAGATTTCTGAAGTGGGAATAATTTTCGTAAAATTTTCAGGAGTATTTAAATCAGTCGTCTCTTGTAACAACTTGTTATTCAATTGAGCTGTGCATGAGATTACCACACTTTCTGAGCAAATGATATTTTGACCAGTATTCTCTGAATCAGTAACTTCAGACACCCCTTGCTCCTGGTCATTCAATTGAAAACCGACTTGGTGCTGTGCCTGACATAAACTAGCCCTCTGCGATTTGAACTTTTTAAATGCCTTGTCTTTAAAACATGCCAGTGTCTCCTCATCTTTGGGAGCCATTATTTCACATGTTGTAGTTTCATCGCATTCCTCTTCAGACCTATTTTTCCTCTTCACAGAGGTTTTTGTAGTGGAGCTAGTACCAGAAAGCTTATTCATTCCATTAGAATAAAATTCATCACAACTTATGCCATTATTAATCAACTTATTGTTAACTTTGATTGGTTTTGTGCTAATGGATTTTGCCTTTTTCTTTGATTTTAGATGCTTTAGGAAGTCTTTCAAAAAAACTCCCATTGAATCATCATCAGTTCCATCACCGGAGGCTTGTTGCATGCTGTTTGAAGACCTGTCACCATCAACAGCATTCGAGTGAATAAGGTATGTGTTCTGCTTCACAAAAGAATTCCCTTCTTGGACACCGTTTATATCAGAAGCACCCTCTCTGGCACTTTCAGGAACTTGAGATTTATGCTTCAACATCTGGCTGCTTAATATTGCCAAACTTTTAGTTTTGTGTTGAGATGCTGCAATTTGATTATTCCTGACTCCAGAACTAGGGGTGGCTTCCTGGATTTCTAAACGCTTGTGCCTTTTGATTCCAGGACTGGAATTGTCTTGTTGGGATTCTGCTTTTTTACGCTTTTTGACCGCAGGGCTGGAAATGGCCTCTTGGGATTCCTTATTTTTAAGTTTCCCTATATAGGGACTGCAGGTAGCTTGTTGACATTCTGAATTGTTATGCATTCCATTTCCAGTACTAGAAGTGGCTTGTTGGGATCCTTCATTGGTGTGCTTTCTGATTCCAGGGCTAGGAGTGGATTTATCTATGCCTAATATAGCATCCATCGTCTTAACTTTCCTAGGATTAGAAGTCCACTCGTGTACTCTGACAACCCTTCCATTTCTAAATGTTCTCATGTAATGGTCAACACCCGATGCTCCTGATTCACTTGAATCAGGCACAAGTTCAACAGATGAAAGTCCAACATCATTTGAATCTTTTTGGTTTTGCTCAGCAGGCTCCTCCGACTGAATAGCATTGTTTGAACACATCATTTGGAACACACTCAAAATGGGAATCAACTTCCCCACTGACTATCTGCAATACATGAGCAACTACGAAATTTCAGTTCAATGAAATCTCATTAAGCATGCAACTCAAATACAGTGCAATATTTATATACAAAAATATAACAGTATATTACTGCTGCAATCCAACACAATGGTCCAATAGCAAGTAAACATCAGCAGAAACCAAAATTAAACTCAATCGCAAGCAAAAGGAATTCTAGGCACCACTTGTCTAGCACACTCACCTAACTATTGTCTACTGAAACATATTGATTTGCAATAAGAAAAAATGAAATCCAAACTCAATCGTGGGCAAAAGCAGACCTACAAACCACTTACAATGGATTGAGTAATAACAATTAAACAATCAACGAAATTTAAATCATCCAGTTTTCAATATCATCATATAAAAATAAACTTCCACAAAATAAAATAAAAAGCACAAGAACCATTCACACCCCACATAATAAAGCAAAACCCAAGACACCAATTGTGTATGTACCAAACCCAAAATCATAAAAGCTTTGAAATTAGGAAGCATTTGTCATTATACCCAGTTTTAAAAAGACGTTAAAATTTCTAAACAAGATAGAAAGGCCTCACCCAAATCTCCAAAAACTCCTATTTGAAATTCCACCAAGTTACTTTGGAAAGAAGATGACAAAGGTACAAAGAAATTATTACACTGGAACGTGAAATCCTTAGGGTTCCGAAATGACCAAACATAATTAAATAATACTCACTCAATCCTGCAAAAACAATCCAATTGGATTTTCACTTTTTCAAGGGAATTATGGACTCACTCGTGGGGATTATTTTAAACCAAAAAAGGCACAGTTGAGTGCAGCAATACAAGGCACTGAAAAAAGAACAACTAAAACATTTTAAAATTTCTCACGTGGATACAGAAAATCCTAAATCATAAAATATCTGCTAACTGCAAAACGACATCCTACAGCATTCTTATTTTAAAACAATAATAAAACCTTAACGCGCTTCTAAAAACTCTGTGCAAACCCTAACTACAGCATTTCAAGTACTAACGCTGCTCAAAACCAGCCCAAACAGGATCAAGAAAACCTCATTAAGTAGCCATGATTACTTTAAATTGTTAGATCACGACACGATAAAGCAAATAATTGGGCCGAAAAATGTGCAGAAATTTAAAAACAATCGCTAAGCAGCTATTAAATCCATAAAAACTGAAAATGCCCACTTGAAGACACAGACGCAACCGGTCAGAACTGTTACCTTGTGAAAAAATGAAATTTGGCTCGAGAAAAAACTATTAATGATCAAAAAACATATAAAACTTCGCTTCAAAACTAAAGAATGTAAAAGCAAACAGATGGTAATTATCCGCTCAAGAAGAATAAATACATTAATTAAAAATAAATAAAACAAGTAAACTGAGAAATCTTGCTCAAAAACGTCGAAGACAACCATCTTCCCTAAACTATATTAACTGATCGAAAATTCATTTAACCTGCCTCGCAAATTTATTAAGTAAATAAATAAACAGACAATAACCAAAAGAATGACCGGCATTAAGGAACTCTGTTCACTCAAAACTCTTAAATGCACAAAAGTACATAAATCTCACTCTAAAAATATTACGAACAGACTTTCACCGTGAAATCTAGGTAATGTTTGAAAATAAATCAAATTTAGCTCAAAAAAATATCGAAAACCCCGTCATTTTCAACAGAAAAACGTACCAGAATCGAATGAAATGCCGCTGAAACGAACAAAGCTTATCAGATCGCATGACTGTGCTTTGATGTGGACGAAGATAATCTAATCTGCTGTTTGTTATTACTTCAAGTGTGAAAAAATGTGTGGTGGTTAGAGGCAAACGTGAAGAACTCAGAGCTTAAAAGCGCGAAAAAATATGGCGGGAATACCCTGTGTTAAACAAACAATTTTTATATCATAAAATTTTATGCTGTTCGGTTTAAAATTTGGAATCCAAGGTTTTGAATTTAGTCAATGGAAGACAATCTACTGACTTACACACTTGTAATTTCTTTGGCTTTGTGTGTTCAACAACAAATTTAATTTGGAATGCATTTGAATGTAGTGGAGAAATAATTAATGTGTGAAAAATATATGTGAATACCTATTTTGGAGGGTCCTCACTCTTTAAATTCTAATACTCTATCAAGTTATGTTGTTTAGGGTTGCTCCTTCTATTAGGATTTTGTAAATTTATACAATTTGATTTATGTAACGGATTGTTATGGTTGGTCTATAATATGGATCATGTATTTCATATTAGTCTAATATAATTGTTGAAATTAATAATAGCGTGTTTATGATATTAGAATTATATTTGAAAAAAAAATTGTTTGACATCATTATTCTATTAACCAAGAATTTTTAGAAAGTTATATTTGAGCATAATTTGTTAGCACTTACATAAAATAATTGTGGCCTCTAAGATGCAATCATCAAGTTATGTAGATGTTGGACATCCAATCTATTTTGCATTGTTCCAACATACTTAATAACTTCACCATATAGAAATCATTCAATTTTACCAACCCATGTGTTCCCAATAATTGTATACAAACATGGACTATTTTTTAAAAGACAAAAAAGTCCTAGTGTGAAACCTAAAATCCTCTAATCCATCAATCTTGGCTCTACATTATTAATGTACAATAGAAGGTCATGGAAAGTGATTTGAAATGGATAGCAAAAGAAATAGTGTCTAACATAATATGTAGACGCCTAAAAATGTCCTCATGCAATCAAACAAATATTCTAAACTCTTCTATTAACTAGCACTTGTACCTAGAGGAGGTTCATGGGATAAGCCGATAGGAAATATAGGTAGAATTTAAATGTATTTTATATTACATAATTAATTGTATAATGTAATATAAAATAGAGAGTTGACAATTTTCTAGCATAGTACTTTGTCATAAATGATACATCAAACAAGAAGCAAAGATGAAGGATTATGAGCTCACAAGGACTAACCCACTAAGCAGCTATTCCAAACAATTCATCAATATGTCTTGGACTCGATCGTGGGTGAAAGGAAAACCATAAAAGCAATGATGAAGATTTCGAGCCAACTATTTGACAACCTAGGAAGTCATTATGATATCATCCCAAAATCAAAATTCTCTTTTCTCGAATGAGACATGACATCATATTATAACATATTAGTAGGAGGAATTAATACCAGCCTGTGAAAAAGGACAAAAGATGGTCAATGAGAAAGGGAATTACTCAAACAAGTGACATATCAACCTGGAGAAAGGATAGCAAGGAAAGCAACGTGTCTTGCAATAATGATCTTCTTTCCCTAGAAAACAGGAACCATAGGAGAGTTTTTCTATAAATAAACTCCCATAATTAGAAGCAAACATGTTTTTTCTCTAGTTTTTTCTTCTTCCATATTTTCTTCCCTAGTATTTTGAGCTCAACCCTAATGGATTCTCCTATCAAGCTCATAGTTGATAAGAGGAAAATGTATTTCCTTGGAGAGAACATATAAATACCTTAAATAAATGATGAATTATTCCAATGACTTGATCATTCATGCGTTAGAAAGATTTTTGGTAAGGAATTATCAACGATTGGTACAATGTAAACACAGACATTGCGACAATATTCCTTCCAGCCATTATGACGGTTGGGGAATTGGAGGAAGCGGAAAAGGACTTGTGTAGGAAGGTTTCCAGTAGCTCTTTCTTGGGAGAATCCAACTAGGCAATGCATAATGTGGAAAAAACCTAACAATCTCATACCCAATGCATTACTTTGTGATCTTGAGCATGTAGGAAAAGAAGTTCCCAAGCAATCAGTGCTCGCGGTTTGGGATGAGGTGACCATGGAGATCAAAAAACTGATAATTTAGAGAAGTGTGGAATTTTTGTAGAAGATATTGGGTTTAATCTCAAGTGAAGGTGAAGATTGGATTAATGAATATAAGCTTGATGAAGGTCTGGATGGGATGGGCAGTGAAGACTCCAACATGGTTGAGCTAGAGGAAGGTGAAGATTTGTTAGAAACTGAAGCAGTTGATCAACTAGGTCGGAGTCGTGGAGGTGGTGGTTCTTTGCCCGCTCCTATAACCAAAGGAAAAGGGAAAATATTGGCTTGTGTATAAGCTACACTCTTTTATTTATGTCCTTAAATTATGCAAATAGTATAGAAACAATATGTTTTATAGATCATAGACAAGTTATGTATAGGAAAATGCCACGATAGTAGCTAGTTTTTGAATCCGTGATACTCTGGAACTTCATTGTAGGAGATATTTTGTATACAATAAATTTGTATAAGAATAGACATAATTTTTATACATGGTTGGGATCCTAGAGCTAAGCCTGGATTCCTAACCCTACTAATATAATACTATTTTTATATTAATATATAAATTCTCCACAACTCCTTTGCATCTTACTGATCAAAATAAATTGTATAGTGTAATATAAATCTATAAATGTTTTGATTCTATAGATAAATTTTGATGAAGTTGCGAGCAATTAATGATGATATTTGTGAAGAGATAGTTGAAGGATCAAGTGTCATGATTTTATAAAGATATAAATTATATAGATACTATCAACAACACTTAATTATTACTCTTCATCGTGTAGGCTAACATCAACAAAAGAATATTTTATGTTTGACGAACCTGCCCCTTCATCACCAGCCTGGAAGTTCTTTGATGCCACCTTGTTTCCTTTCCTTGACAACTTCATAATGATGGAGGGGATGACTTGGATCCTTTTAATCTCAAAGTCTGACATATCCTCTGGAGTTTCATACCCTAAATTCATCATATATTACCTCCACTAGGCCTCATTTGTTTGACGAAATTCGAGCGGAATTGGCAGCGCAAATTCCAGTTTTGAAGGTAATCCTTCGTTTGTTTGTTAAGTTGCAAAACCTGGTTCTGTCGTCGAAACCCGGATTTGACCCAAAAATGGGCGGCGCGATCTTCCCACTGAAAAGGTGGAATTCAAAATGGAAACTGGATTTTCAGTGTTTTTAGACTGCATTTGATATATTTTTGGGTCCAGAGTCTTTGTGTTTTAAAAACGCGGTTTGCAAATAGGGTTTCATCCACTGCCAATTCCGCTCAAGCGTCATTCATCTTCAAACACATCAAAGGGTTTCATCTTATGTCTGAGTTTCTATGTACAAAACCTTCGATACTATTCTGATACACAGAGTCTAAATGGAACTTGTCCTATCTCCAATGCTTTAGTAATCTTTTCCTCCAGACTTTCATATTCAAACACAGTAGAGAGGGTTTCATCTGTCGAATGCCATTCAACCGAGGAAAACACAGCAGGGTTTCATCTGTCAAACGCCATTCTTCATCGCGTGGAAGAGGAGGAGGATTACCGTGAGTTTTATGCTTCGGCAGTGTATTGTATTTGTGTTTATGCTTCTTCATTTAATGGTTTACCTATTTGTGCTTCATAATTTGTAGTATTTCTTTGTGGTTGGAACTGATATCACACTGCAAAATAATTCATATGGTTGTATGAAGAAAACACAATGTGAAATGTCGCTGAAACGACTACTTATAAACACAATGTATTGTAGTCTTTATCTGTGCTTCATAATTTATAGTAGGACTCGGTAAACTGCTTCTTTGACTGGATATGGCCCTTTCTAGAATTGTTTTCATTCACTGATTAAAGAAAAAATGTCCCCACTCGGTCAACTGCCCCCCTTGGAGGTTTAAATTAATGGGTTCTTACTCTGCCGCATCTATAATAAGACAATGCAGAAACTCGACGTTAAATCAAATGACATATCATCTAAACCAAGAGTTCAATGGAACGTCAACCTATAAAATAGTAGGGGGAAAAAGAGTTAAGGGTGTTGTCTCTATCGGTGGTTAAACTGTGATTTAAACATACAATTTTCTGCGTGGATCTTGTCTTATATTGAGAAATTCTGATCTAATTTGTCAACTTCACAGTATTCTGATCTAAGATGCCAGTTGTTCATAGGTTCTTCTTCCACAGAAAACCATTAGAAGCGCCATTAATACAACATCATCTGTGAAACAAAGCATGCCATATATAGTACCCTAGAGCATTAATTGGCATATGTAATGCTAACTCTACAATCCTTGCTGGCATGCTCTACAATCCTTGTTGTAATGCTAATTATCT
This sequence comes from Thuja plicata, assembly GCA_018584345.1. Classification (NCBI taxonomy): domain Eukaryota; kingdom Viridiplantae; phylum Streptophyta; class Pinopsida; order Cupressales; family Cupressaceae; genus Thuja; species Thuja plicata. The sequence continues at coordinate 385,504 of MU223505.1, forward strand.
CACTAGGTGTTGATGGAATTATCAAACTAGGTTGGTCTAGTAATTAGGGGGCGTCCATCAAAACATAAAAGACACAAAAATTTTATGCATATTCAAACCCTACAAAGAAATGTGGTCTCATGGACTGCCCTGTTTTGATAATTCCATCAACACCTAGTGGGATATTTCTATCTCACTAGGTGTTGATGGAATTATCAAACTAGGTTGGTCTAGTAATTAGGGGGCATCCATCAAAACATAAAAGACATAGAAGTTTTATGCATATTCAAACCCTACAAAGAAATGTGGTCTC
>MU223505.1:398752-435889 GCA_018584345.1 Thuja plicata
GTAATGATTATTTATATTTTTATGCAAAGTTCTTTAGATGTTAATGTATTTTTACTTTGTCTATGACTGTGTAGTTGCGTATTTTCTAGAAAATAAAGCAATCAATGATCTTAAATTAGAAAAAGTTGAAAAAAATAACAATTAAAAAAACTAAAAAAAAACAAATAAAAAAATGGACAAAATAAATCACAACATTAAATTAAACATTATTAAATAATAATAAAAAAATTATAGTCTTTGTCGAATTCCAATTCCAATTCGAAATGTAGAACCAAACATAGAACATGGAGTGTTTAATTCCAATTCCAATTCGAAATTGTTGAACCAAACGCAGAAGTTAGAATTTGTCAGTTCCAATTCCAATTTTGAAATTGGCAACCAAACGCAAAAGATGGATTGACTAATCCATCTTCTGGGTCAACCAAACGGTCTCAGAAGATGCAAAACCAGAATTTCAAAACCTGATTTTGAGGTAATAAGGTTTTGAGTCAAATTCCAATTCCCCAACCAAACGAGGCCCTAGCGATTTCCAGAGGCGGGTTTAAGGTGAAATCACTTCATTAGAAATTCCGCACTAGTCATTATATTGTTCTTCCTGGCTTCGAATAGTTGAGGATCCTTAAAAACCAATATCAACCTTTTAACTACATCTTCTCGGTATTTAATGTCTCCTTCTGCAACGTAATCTTCAAGATATAGAATTATGAAGTTCTCATCGATGTTACTAATTGCAATATCTAGTCTATCCAGCCATTCCTCATAGAACACCCTTCTACAAAGTAATTTAGCATCAACCTTTGACATTCCAATGATCAGAAACAGACAAATGAAGGTTGTTGGTATATCAATTTTTTTCCTAAAATAGAATTTTTAATTTATTGATTCTTCTCCCATAATCGTCCTAACAAAAAGGTTTGCCAAATCATCCATATCATTAATTATTCTTCCCCAGCGCTCATGCTTAATTGTATCCTTAAAAGCCATGAATCTACACTCCTTTGTAGGGACCAAATTCATCTTGGACTCCATTACTCTTCAGTGTGTTCTCTACCAGGTTGTAGACAAGCCCAGAAGTCCTCAACTTCCTTCACAAATTACAAAATTACTACTAAGCCATTTCGCATGCCTTCACATGTGAGAAGGCTAATAATTATTTGCTATTGTGTTAACGACGCTAAAAATCATAAATGATCATTCATGACCCCTCAACTTTAAGTTGAAAATCAGAAGGAGTAAAAAACAACTCAATTCTTATAATGATTGATAACCACCTATTACGATCATTCTAGATCCTTCACAATATCCCAACCTATTATCATATAAATAAACAATATGATTAATTGTATTGAGCAAGTAATTGCAAAGTTATTAATTATAACCAATGACTTGCCAAGTGTATCATGATCAATGTATCTTATGTAATCCCTTCAACATCCATCCAACTTGTCTAGGCTCGGTAGTCTGAATAAAGTAATATTCCCTTTAAATGTAGTTGCATATAGATTTTCCCAGTATTAATATATTATGTGTGTATATATATAATATGTGTGTGTGTGTGTGTGTGTTAATATATACATGTATCTATATAATAAATGTGTGTGTAGATGATATTTTTCCTTATGATTATATACCCTTATCAACAATATATATTCTATAATGAGAGGTGTATTATACATCATTGGTTTGTCATGAGTAGGAGTAGCCAAGGCGGATCAGTTAGGGAGTAATCTACCTCCTAGTTTCTACATGTAAGGAGGACTAGTCATTGATAAGGTTGCCAATGTTAATTGAAGTGTTACCATCCACCCCTTCATTTGCCAAGTTATTTTACCTCGAGTTACCTTCTCTAAAAATATTATTAAAATTGCATTTACTAAAGTGGTTAACTAAGTCTAGAGCATTGGAAAATAATGAGTTAAGTTTCCAATTTAGCATTATGCCTTTCCTTAAGGCATTTATCACAAATGGCCGAACCTCCTTCAATTTATAGCTTATCAATCTTAAGATCTTTGTAAATCCTTAATCCTTCAATTAAGGTTGTAAGTTATGTTGTATTATTGGTTACTATGCCTAGCAGTTTTGCCAAGCTCGCTATTTCCTTGCTTTTCTAATCGTGGACACAACATCCCAAACCAACTTGACCAGGGTTGCCCTGAGAAGCTCCATCAAAGTTTAGCTTAAATAAACCTTATTTAGGGGGCTTCCAAACACATTCCACTCTTTTTTTCTTATTGTTCTATTCCCTTGACCAATATAAGGGGGAATGTTAGTGTAGTCCCATCTACCCCTCATCTTTTCATCCCAATAAGTCATTTTGGCTTTTGCCTTGGGATGGTTTAATATCCTATTGTTGATTATATTTATGATAACCAATTCAACTTTATTGGACAATTGTTCCCAACTTATTTTATTTTCTTTGAATATACGTCTATGGTGCTTCTTCCATAATTTCCATATTACAATTGATGGGGCAATAGTCCATAGGTTGTTGTATAAACTATTCTTGTGGATGTTTTACCGGCATTGAAACAAACCTAAAATAATATTGGGGAGGGTTGTGATCCAACCCAACATTCCACGCAGCCATTGCCAACATTGACTAGAAAAACTGAAATTAAGTAGGATATGGTCAATGGTTTCTTCCTCTTGTTCACATAAAGGGAATATTCTATGACCTGCATAATTCATTTTTTTAAATCTATCTGTAGTAAGAATTTTTTTATGTAGGGTAATCCATGCGAGCAGTCAAGCTTTTGGCAAGAAACTTTTATCCTAGCATAACCTTAGGGGTAAATTAGTTTTTTGTCTTAGCTATTTTTTTTCAAAAATTTATATCCATCTTTAGTATTATAATCACCATATTTAGAGCCACCCTAGACCAACTTATCTCTTTCATTCTTGAATGTGATACACCTAGTACTCAAAATTCTATCTAATTCTGACTTTTCCTCTCTCGGAACATTGATAGTGTCCTAAGGCTTCCGCTTCCATCCTAGTTCTGGGTCCACACCTGGGAACTCAATATAGTTGTTAACATATCTTCCCCGTTGAGTTTCTAAAGTCCTTTTTGTATTTTTGAAGTTATGAAAACTTCCAATTGAAACATAACCTCCCCGAGAATCTTCCTAGAACAAGGCTTGACTTCCATCCCCTAAATTCCATGTTAATTTTTTCATAATGATTTTCCTACAATCCATCATAAAGTTCCAAATATGTGACCCTTTAGGAGGATTGGCAATCCTAAACAAACTTGCGGCTTCCCTTTCCATAAGAGATTTGTTTCTCAAGATCTTGATTCATTTTAAGGTGGGATTACAATACATCTTACTACCAGCTTAGCCCCAAGCGCTTTACTATGATCTTTGATATTCTTAATCCCAATCCCATTGTCCTCTTTTGACCTGCATATTTTATCCCTGGTTACTAATGACATCTTTTTGTCCTCTGTACCTCGCCAAAAGAAGGATCTCAAGCTCCTATTAATCTCTTCCCTTGTTTCTATTGGTAGGTTTATGCGTGATAACTGGTATATTGGGATGGCTGGTAGCATTGATTTTAACATTGTTGCCTTTCCAGGAGAAGAAAGCCATTTCCCTTTCCATGTCTCTATCCTTTTCTTAAATTTTTAAACTACACGATCCTCTTCTTTAAAAATATTGTCAAATAATCTAAATATAACATAGTGGTTTTATTTATTATGTCTTTGAAAGAAACATCTATAGCTTTTTGAAAGGTAGATCTTGCATTAGAGATACTGAAAGGCATCTTCACATAAGAAAAGGTTTCCCACTTGGTGGTGAATATTATTTTATGTTGATTCTATTCTGCCATCCAAACCTGGTTGTAGCCCAAAAAGCCATCTAACAAAGAGAACATTTCTAACCCTGTCACTGTTTGCAAAATTTATTCCATGGATGGTAAGAGATAATGATCATTCAAGGAAGCCTTATTCATATCACGAAACTCCACACATAGGAAGATGTCACCATTTTTCTTTCTTATTGGTACTAGGTTTGACACCCATGTGTTATGCTTTATTGGATATATTATCTCAGGTCAATCAACTTTTTTAATTTTTGTGACATCAGTGACTTTATCTTTGGATTTGTCGACCCGTGTTTCTACCTAATGGGTCCAACTCTTTTAACTAGCTCAATTGTATGTTTGATGATGTCTCTATTATATCCCTTTCAAATCATTATAAGTCCATACTATAACTCCCTCATATTTTTCACACAAGGACTTTATTCGTTCTCTATTAAAAACATATATACTTTTTCCAACTTTTAATTTTCTATCGTCTCTGATTTCTAGGGCTTCATAATCTCCTTCCGATGACATGTAACTGGTTAAATGGTTGACTATATTAAGTTGAAGATGATGCAAGACATTAAATTAGTTAATGGTTTGTATTGTCATTGATGTCAACTTGATATCATCTGTATGGTAATATACATAATTCCAAAGAATTTAGAGAATCAATGGAATAAAGGCTATGCTTTCAGCAATGCATAAAATTCAAGTATTCACTAAGTGACAGACTACACTGGTGGAGTGCACACCATCGGTAAAGACAGAGATAAAGTCACAGTGATGCCCGACGAGCAGAAGACAGTGTTTCCCGATGAAGCAGAATCAAAGGATGCCCGACGAGCTAAACACAGTGTTGCCCAACGAGCAAGATCCAATGATGCCAGACGGACAGAGATCCCAAAGCTAACTGAAGTTACACCGACAAAACTGGCAGTTGTCACCGGCGACAAACTGCAAAATTGACTGACAGAACAGAGAGATTAGAAAATGACAAAATATCTAGCTGGCAGAGCTAAAGGATAGACTTAACTGGTTGTTTTATTTGTTTTATTCGACCACAGTTAAGTAAGTGATTTAAATATGATTTACACAGTTGGCAAGAAGATAACTACGAGATAAATCAGGAGTTAAAGCCATAAATCAATTTGGATGGATTGTTTTTCACGCCAAGAATCAAGAATCAAGAACCGAGAATTAAGGAATATCATGTCTATTTAAGAGACAATTATAATTCATTCCCGCAAGCAATCAGATACACGGGGGAGTGAATTGATAGAAGATGCTGAAGAGAAACTGATGAAGGATAAACTTCATGCAGTCCTGATCAATCAAGCTAAGGGAAAGCTAAAGAATTCTGTAGACACCGACACACAGTGAAGCACAACATCACAGAGCAGAAAGAGTTAAGTACAAAGGAATTGAATTGATACATTGATCATAAAGATATTGTAAGTAAATAGATCTGAAAATATGCAATTCAGTTGCATTAGAAACAGGTCATTTTGTTTCAGTTTAACCATTGAAGCATTAAGTCTCTTAACAGAGCAGGACTTAATAGTCTTTTGTAATTGAGGTATATCCTAACAGATTACCAGAAGGTTGACTCATGATAGTAGCACCGATCTTACCTAAAGCCTATTGACAATCTAAGAAGAAGGCTGATTCAAGGATGGTAGTAAGATTTGCATAAAGCCTATTGACAGTCATGAGACTGATTCAATGATGGTAGCGTAGATGATAGATACTAAGTGACAACCTATGTATACAAATCCTCTAACAAGGTCGCACTTAACCGTGTGTTTGTAACCTTTAATAGGGTTGGCTCCTAACAGGGCTCACTTCAAAAGAGTGAAAATTTGGGGTACCGGTCCCAGTGGTTTTTCCCTTAACAAGGTTTCCACGTTAAAATCCTTGTGTTATATGTGTATGGTTCATTACTTTATTGTTTTACATTCTACATATTCATTTATGGATTGATTGGTATACTCTGCATATTTACTGAGTATCGGTAAATACAGTTTACTGCTTTTCAGTTATCAAGGAGAATAAGGACAGACAAGGTAAACCGACAGACAGTTATTTGTTTCAAGTATTTCAAAGGCATGCATCTTGTAGGGACTTAATAATTGGAGAAGTATTTATTGGTGGATTAAATTGGATAAAAAATTTAGGCCACTGATTCACCCCCCCTCTCAATTATTACTAACACCATCAGCAACAAAATTCCATTTGTCTTTCCTTGCATCATTAAAATAAAAAAAAATTCCAAGGTTATTAGACCCTTGTTCAATTTGTTTCCCTTTAGTTGAATGTCATGATCCTTGTAAGATTCTTCACTTTTGGATGTAGTTGCTCAACAAATTCTCCTGCATGTTGAATAAACATGAAAATTTGGTCATCAATATCAAAGACTTGCCAAATATTATCATTACATGGTATTATTGGTTTGACAATCACTCGCATAAAGTATTTATTAATTAAAAAATCTTACACAATTTTGAATTGAGATCTAATTGTGGCCAATTGGTCAGCTTTTACATTTTATTTCCTTGGGATGACTTGAATATTAAAAGCATCAAAACTTTCAATCAGGTCCCAGACTCTATGGTCATAAGTTCTCATTTGATGATTCTTAGCAATCAAGATGTTTCGCACTTGCTTCACAACCAATTTAGAGTCTAAAAACTCTTTTGGATATTTTAATTCCCTTATATTATGTCATTTCTAGTCCACAGACTAATCCTTCATACTTTGCTTCGTTATTGGTGGAACTGAACTAAAATCAAAAGGCTCTCTTTAATTCCTCACCTGATGGGGAAATCAAAAGGACACTATCTCGTGAACCTATCTAGCATCTTGCCACATCAAAGTACATAATCCATAATTACGATGCTCACTCACTAATGTTCCTTTTCACATTTTCCTCATCTTCGGACACTTTTAGAATAGGGTGATCCTCATTAAAGATCATGTAAGTTTCCAGACTAGTGGCATGATACTTTATGAAAGAATCATTTTATATAAATTGGTTAAGAATAACCTCTTCTTCTTTAGTTATATCTCCTATCACTTCTTCCAACATTTCAACTCAATACATCTCATCTTTTGAAATTGAAGTATGGGTGGATTCAAACGTCCATACAACTTCATCTACTACATGGGAAATATGCATGGGATCAAACAATACTTTGAACTCTGCTACATTTTTTGTTTTTAGAGTCAAGTGGGACCATTCAAGAGATATATAACCTCTTATCTTAGCAATAAAATCTATTGATAGACAAATGTCGAATATAGGGGGAATATCAATAATAATAATTTATTTTTGAACAATAATATTTAGACAAGGAAGCAAGGTCAAATGAATGTTTCTTATTACACCTATAAATTGAACCCCTTTTCCATCTACTTAAATAATCCACCTATCAAAAGGTTCATATTTCACCTCAAGAGATTCAACTATTTTCTTAGGTATAACAATACTACTTGCCCCAATGTTTATCTTTGAAATATGCAACAATTTATCCCCTATTATAAAAGTCAAAAAGGAGGGCATTGGTTTGGACATACTCATTTCTCCTTCATTTAGAATGTTAGTGGAGTTCACCAATGTTGTTGGCTGTTGAAAATGTGGGATTTTTCCTCCAACAACAGGCATTTAACCTTTGATTAGCACTTTTTCTGCAACAACTTAAGCTCTTGTTTGTTTATCTCAACCTTCAAGAGCTTCCTTAAACAATGTTTTTCTATGGAATGGCAATTATATCCCACAACAAGATTTTTTTGGAGCCTTATTAGTTGTTCAAACACATTTACTATTACATTAGGTGGAGTCTTAAGATCTTTAGGCTTTTAGAGGTTGAGATCCCATGGATTTTGGAAGGACTAACTAGGGATGTCTACAACAAGGGGCTTATTGGGTTCAACCCCTAGATGTTGTACTTGGGGCATTTTACTATATTGTTTTGGAGGGATTAGCTCTCTAGTAAGTCTCCTCTTCAAACATGTATTGTAGTCAGACTACACTTGCAACATTTTAGAAGTTGATGCTTGGTTGGTGAAAGCAACATCATCATTATCAACCATCTAGGAGAATAAATCATGATCAAGAGCAATTTGTGATTCCTGTTCTAAAGATATCCCTTGCATCTAGGCTGTTAGCAATAAATTTTATATTCTTCGAGAGGAATAGTTATAAACCTCGACATTTAGAGAAATCCCTTGGCTTCTCTATTCTCCTACTTTTTATTGTAGGTTTCCCTTTGAGTAATTCAGGGGCATGTGAGCATCATTACATGGAAAAAAACCATGCATTTAGATCTTATATGAATTTATTTTGGGTGGTTAACAATTCTCAATTTGGGTTACTTAGGATAGTTTGTAGTGGGGAAGGAACATGAATTATCTTCTTAGAAGGTTGCGCTTGAACATTGGATCTATTTTATCCTTGATACTAATTTGGTTGATATGGTGGTCTTCCATTATGTTGATTCAGGTAATTTTGGTAATTGGGTCGTTGAGGCATATCTTGTTATCTTTTGATATTAATCAGCTCATTTGGGAATGTTCTTAGTAAATTTTTTATATCATTCATCTTTTCCAATAGAGCAGGGGATACAGACTGGGATGCTTGAGAATTTGGATACATATACATGGATTAGGGTGGCGCAAAAGTGCTTGATGAGGCTTTATTTTGGGTTTTTTCTTTGGCTTTCACAAAGATGTTAGGAAATACTAGCATAGACAATCTAGGTGGGAGCTTTTTGGCATCAATCAAGTTACTTCCAACCCTTACTACCAAGTCATGAGTGGATATAAAAGTATTTCTTCCCAATGATTGAATGACCAAAGCTAGATTTGAGCTGAATGCCTATAAATAAAACATAAAAGTCATGGTCGCTAGGGTTTGAGCATATAGGGGGATTCAATACTAGGTCTTTTAAAATCTGGTGTTGAAATATATGAATACTCCTTGAGGAGCTCTCTTTATGGTAATAAGTTATCGGAGAAAAGGATGAATGATCACCTTTTTTAAGAGTAAATGAAAGAACATATCACCAAGCTAATCTGATGTTGCTATGGTATTTGATGGTAAATACCTAGACCAATTATGAGCCTTTCCTTTGAAAGAGGTAACTAACAACCTAAGGGCCACATTTTCTTTGTTATGTGGTGTACTGTAAAGGTATTCACCACATATACAATGTGTTCAATAGGTGTTTTCCCATCTTCTCCAGTGAATTTGGGTAGAATTTTTAAAGCATTAACATGAATAACATCCTAATTCACACCATAAATGGTGGGATAAGAGGACTCCCATTTTCCTAGGTTATAAAATTATGTCGTGTCATAGGTGCAAAGGGAGGTGGTGATGTTGATGCTCTTGAAATGGATACTTTTGGCATGGGTTTAGATACAGTCACTAAAGGTGGAAGCAATGATCTTGGGTATCAGGTAGTGTGAGATATAGCGACTGGTCTATGGCTCATATACTCACTTTTAGTTTGAAAATTTTGGTCCCACTAGGCATGCTAGAAAAAGAACTATTGATCCTAATATTTTCATTTTAGGAAGGTAACAACCCTTATGGGAATTTTAATGACTATGAGACCTAAATGCAAATTATTAAATGACCTCTACGATTGAGAAGTCAACTCTTCATGAACATGGGTTCAAGAAAGAGAAAGAAATATTGAAATTAACACTAAGGCGATGCATTACGAAATTTGGTAAAACTCAAAGTGACTTGAAGAAATTCCAAATCCAACAATATACAGTAGAACATAAGCACAATCTTAACAAAACAAGCACAACATGCCACAATCCCTTCATTGTTGAAATGAAAACAAAGTAATCAGATCTTAGCTATAGATCATAGTATCTAGATCATTTATTGGGTGCATTCATAAAAGACCTGGAAGATTATGCAAATACTCTATTATATTCCTCATTCATCTATCTACTTTCGACATCATTATTGACACGATATAATTTTAAGCAGTCAACTATTCTCAAACTGAAAGAGTTTCGAACATGATTGAGTTTAAGATGTTTCACAATTAAAATCATAAAATTTAGAAGTAAGACGATAACAACCACTCACTCGACATGGAATATTCATATATTTATGGTCAAATTAGAAAGGCTCAAATTAAATCAAACTCAAATATAAATGACATGAACTTCACATAAAATTAATGTATGACTAAATTAAATTCTTAACATGATATTGAAAATAGCAGACTTTTTTCTAAAATTTAGAACCCCTTATACTAAAATCCCCTTTCCCTTTATAGAAAAAACCCATAACTAGAATATTCTCTACTCTTGATGAAAATGATTGCCTATTGGCACACCAAAAATATCTTCATGATGGTTGCAACCAAATAGGTTATAATGCATTGGTGCACACTGATCAGTTATGACATATTCATTCCCATAATATGTGGAGGTATATGATCATCCCTTGCAATGCCAATATAGCCACTTCAATGACCACTTGACAATGATTTATTCATCCGCTAATCCTATCCCAAGACACATGTCACACAGGCAGGCGTTACCATCATTTCCTTTTTTCATTTTCTTCAAAATCTTCTATGGGCATGACATGCGGTGCTACCGATTAGAAGGAATCCATGGAAGAGGAGAAGGATATATGTTGACAGGTGTTGATAGGGATTTTCTCAATCATCCTTTTGTATTGTCTTAAAATGGAAGCACTTCCATGTTAAGACAATTTATCCCTCCCCAGGGGTATTTTGGGCCATCATCACGTTGTCCTCTCATTTCTTCCCCTTCTACATCTTCTGTGCCTATTTAGGACCCTGATTGGGCCTCTTCGGGCACTATTTATCCCACCTAGCACATTTTCCAGGGGCCCTGACTCCCTGGGTCAAGGTTGACCTCGACCTTGACCTAGGTCAAGGTCAACCTCGATCCTAACCTAGGTCAAGGTCGACCTCAACCTCAACCCAAGTCCCCCTTTTCAATTGGAAAGTTTGTCGGTTGTCGGGGGACACTCAAAAGTCCATTTTCCCACTTCTAGGTCAGTTGTTACGGGCTCCAAAGTAACGAATCTTAAATTATATTTAATATAGGTTCACTTATAATGGTATAGGTCTGATTGGAATTTAATTCTCCTATGTAGGCCTCTCTAGAAGATTGTGCCCTAGATTTGTATATAAGGAATCTCCTCTCATTTTCAATCATCACCTACTTGGAGACAAGTACATTATCACCTACTTGGAGATAAGAAATATATTATTATCTCCTAAGAAATCCATTATTAGCTACAAGATATCAAGCAATCTCAAGATCTCTTAAGCATTCAAGACTTCTACATTCTTCATCTTGCATTCTCAATTCAAGTACATGAGCGCATTTACTTCCATGGAGCCATGAATTGGCATGGTAGATCAACTTCATACTCTTCTACAAGGTTCAAACAATTTCAAGCATTCATCTTTGAGGATCTATATTCGAATCCTCCACAAGGGTTTCTATACAAGCAAGGTGAATTTGTTCATTTGCTTTGTTTATTACTACAATTTCAATTATACTTTAAGGTTAATTCCAAAACTGGGGTTTGACCAAGGCAAACCCCCCCCAACAAACAAAACCATTTTTCTTGCAGGTACATGTACGAAACATAAAATTATAGAGTAGATTCAGATACCCTTTTCGACAAACTTTCGGGATCTGAGAATAGAATTTTCGTCGAAGCAGTGCACGTCAAGGTCAATATTTTGGGGTACAATTGTGCCCCCGCATTTGGGTCAAGGTTGACCTGACTTAGAAAAGGAAAATATTTCTAGGTTTTGTCGGTCTTTGTGTTTCTGTTCCAGTTCTGGTTGCAAAATTTCCCGAAACTCAACATAGACATCAGAAAATAGGCTTTTCCAGATCTTCTACATTCCAAGGTAAATCTATATCACACAAGTATATATCACACTCCTCTTGTATATATATATATCTTACATTTTGGTGAACCCACGATAGACAACTCTTTCTTTTTGGTGTTAGATGCTTTGCCTCTTTTCCTTAAAGACTAGCTTTTGCATACATATTAAATTAGTTTTCTTTTATGCTCTTGCATTTTAAAATACAAAAAAAATCTACATACTCATAAAAATACAACATTGTTTCGTGCATTTCATTCACTATGAAGATCTTTAAGATGCTTTGGGGTATGGTTATTTTCCTCATTATTCTTCTCTTAGCATCATCCATTTAATCATGTTTGTTACTCTTCATGTTTCACTTGCTTATGCTATTTTGAGATTAACTAATACTAGCCTTCCTACTTTCAAAACTTGCATTAAGGATTTGTGTGGCTGAATTTTTTCTCTTTTGGATTATGTGAAGAATTTGATAGATGATACCCCATTTCCTAATATTCCTAATCCCATGCTTCCTAATCTAGTTCCTAATCTTCCTAATCCTATCCTTCCTAGTCCCATTCCTAATATTCCCACTCCTAATTCTCCATCTTCTATCCCTAGTTCTTCCCACACTCGTGATGGGGCTCAAACTATGGTTCATGATGTAGATGTGCAAGAATTCTTTGATTTAGCTTCCCCTTCTTATCCGATCCATGATGATATTAAAGGGAAGAGCAACGAAACTTCTTCTAAACCTATCATTCTGCCTTACACAACATTTTCTCATGATCACCATAAACAATCACCTCATGTAGAAGCTTTAAAAGATATGTACACTACCGGATACAATATGGTGGCTAAACAAGGTTATAAAGGTTTAGGGCTTGGTGTTAATGAACATGGTATTAAATATTCAGTTCATCTATCCCCTAAACAAAATTATTAAGAATGGTCTAGGATTTTTGCTATCTCAACTTAAGGTGGTTGATTTTGATCATCGGCCTCCTTTTCATATTCTTCTTCCAACAACTTCCTTAGATTACCCTGATACCCCTCAAGATGTGGCTAAGAAGCTATATGTTCAGTTAATGAATTCTAAGAAAGAAATATTTAAACCTATGCCAAAATATGCTCTCTCCAAGTACAAATGTCCTTTTCACTATAGTAATACACATTTACTTGCTGATTGTGTGCATTTCAAGATGTATGTTAGAGAAAGAGTTGCTTTAGGAATTATATCTCACTTTCGTGTGCTATTACAATTTCTTCATAATTTTCATACGGGGAATACCCCTCATTCTTCAATAATATAGATATTTCTCCCTCTTGTCTCTTCACTGGGGGGCAATAGGTACTTCTTCCATTTTTCTAGGATCCATTATGCTCTTAGCATGTATCTTGTTTTGAGTTTAATTGGTTATTATTTCTATATTCTATCCCTATGGTTTTGTATTATGATACATTCATTCCTTTTCTCATAATTATCCATAGCTCTCTTCTAGTATTCGTGATATATTTTCTAGGACATTTGTTTTGCAAAGATATCTCTTTGTCACAACATATCTTGATCTGATTGGTATATCCCTTGCTTTCATACTTGGGGATCAAGGTTTTTCTTCTTTCTTTCTATCTAAGGATGTACCTTTCCTTAGCTTTGTAGCATTTGTTTATTGTACAACATTATTTCCTTATAAAGACTTATGTTTTGGCTATGGATACCCTCTTATATGAGAGGTGATTGTCCTAGGTCATCACCTCTTCTTTATTTTGCAAATTATGTTCTTTATAAACTCTTACCTTTGCTTTGGTTTATAGTTTGCTTCCTTCATTCCAAGATTCCTCTTCCTCTTGATCGCAGGGGGCTTGATGATTGAATCTTTGTTCCCTCTTTACTTTTCTCTGAAAGATGATATTTTATCTTAAGCACTCCTCTACGGTGGAGGTCTTGTTGATAATATATCTTCCTCTTTGAGGATCCCTTTTCCATAAGTGACATATCCTTTTCACGATTATCTATGTTCTTAGATGTAAGGGTCAATACTCTTCACTAAGAATATAGTGTACATTCTTGCTAATAGGATATCTCCTTACTTTGTGACGTAGGTATCCTCCTTCTCTTCCTTATCCTGTCTATTAGGTAGCCACGATAAGGAGGGGGCATATATAGGGTCTCCCTTATACTATAGTTTACATTTTACAACAAGCTAAATCCTTGGAAGGTAACACACATAAGTTGCTAAATCTTGAAGAGACACATTTTCAAATTCAAATATGCTAAATCCTCGAAAGGTAACGCACATAAGTTGCTAAATCCTGAAGAGACATGCATTTTCAAATTCAAATATGCTAAATCATCAGAAGGTAACATACATAAGTTGTTAAATCCTGAAGAGACACACATTTTCAAATTCAAATATGCTAAATCCTCAGAAGGTAATGCACATAAGTTTCTAAATCCTGAAGAGACACACGTTTTCAAATTCAAGTATGCTAAATCCTCAGAAGGTAACACACATAAGTTGCTAAATCCTGAAGAGACATGCATTTTATATTCCATAGTGATATAAGAATGTGGATCTATGAGCATTCTAAAAGCCATCAGAAGACGCATTACAACTAAAAAGCACAGTTTATGGGTGAACCTGTTGGGCTCTCCCTCCTTGGTGATTCATGGTAAGGTGGGAATCTTACTAGGTGAGGTAATCACTCTCTCTTTTCTCTCTTTCGCTTTCATGCTAGTAGGATTAGATCATGAAGCTATGTTATTTATAGTGTTTCTCTTGTCCTTCTTATATAATCATTTATTATTTTATGGTAGCTTTCCAAATATGATATTAGTATAGGAAGCATTTCTTAGTAAGGTTTCCTTTGCTAGTTGATTTGGGTTTTTTTTTATACTAACCCCTCTTTTGTTTCTTTTGGATTTTTTTTGTTTTTGTTTTTGTACCTTTGTGTGTGTATGTTGAGTTAGAATCCTTGGCTTGGGGGCTCATGTCCTTGACTAAGTGATGTTCTACTTTGTTGCAATCCACCAAATTCTTTCTTCTAACTTTATTGCGAGTATGTTTGATTTCCATACTCCCGCTAAAGCAAGGGCTTAATGTATCATCTTAAAATGGAAGCACTTCCATGTTAAGACAATTTAGCCCTCCTTAGGGGTGTTTTGGGCCATCATAATGTTGTCCTCTCATTTATGCCCCTTGTGCATCTTATGTGCCTGTTTAGGACCCTGATTGGGCCTCTCTGGGCACTGTTTATCCCACCTAGCACATTTTCCAGGGGTCTTGACTCCCTGGGTCAAGATCGACCTCGACCTTGACCTAGGTCAGGGTCGACCTTGACCTCAACCCAGGTCCCCCTTTTCAATTGGAAAGTTTGTCGGTTGTCGGGGGACACTCAAAAGTTCATTTTCCCACTTCCAGGTCGGCTATTTTGGGTTCTAAATTAATGACTCTTAAATTATATTTAATATAGGTCCACTTCTAAGGGTATAGGTCTAATTAGAATTTAATTGTCCTATGTAGGCCTCTCTAGAAGATTCTGCCCTAGATTTTTATATAAGGAAGCTCTCTCCTCTCATTTTCAATCATCACCTACTTGGAGACAAGTACATTATCACCTACTTGGAGACAAGCAATCTATTATTATCTCCTGAGCAATCCATTATTAGCTACAAGTTATCAAGCAAGCTCAAGATCTCTCAAGCATTCAAGACTTCTACATTCTTCATCTTGCATTCTCAATTCAATTACATGAGCACATTTACTTCCATGGAGACATGAATTGGCATGGTAGAACAACTTCATACTCTTCTACAAGGTTCAAACAACTTCAAGCATTCATCTTTGAGGATCCGAATTTGAATCCTCCATAAGGGTTTATATACAATCAAGGTGAATTTGTTCATTTGCTTTTTTTATTACTGCAATTTCATTTATACCTTAAGGTTAATTCCAAAATCGGGGTTTGAACAAGGAAACCCCCTCCTCCCTAACAAAAAAAACCCATTTTTCTTGTAGGTACAAGTTTAGAACAATGAATTACATAGAAGATTCGGATACCCTTTTAGAAAACTTTCGGGATTCGAGAACAGAATTTCCGTCAGAGTAGTGCAGGTTAAGGTCGACATAAAGGGTCAAGGTTGACCTATCATTTTTAGATATCTACAGTCACAGTTTCGGAAGTTGCAGAGCAGATTTGGATACCCTTTTTGGAAAACTTTCGGGATCGGTGAACAATTTTTTTGTCGAAGCAGTGTAGGTCGAGGTCAACATTTTGGGGTACAATTGTGCCCTCGCATTTGGGTCAAGGTCGACCTGACTCAGAAAAGAAAAAGATTTATGGGTTTTGTAGATCTCATAGTTTCAGTTTAGGATCATGAAAATAAATAGTTTCTAAGACCGTTTGACAAGGTTTTCAGCATATTCCTTTTCAGAGATAAGTACTTTTTATTTCTTCATTCCATTATTCTTTGCAAACATTTCCATATTTACATTCCTTATCATTACAATTAAATGTAAGTGGTTAAACGTGGCATAGGGTCTCTTTTGTGTGCAAATCCCCATAGTTCAAAACCCTATTTAAAGATCTCCATATTTTTCCACCTTACACCTTCAAAAAAATGTAAATAAAAAAATACTTGCTTTGACATTAGATGCACTAATTTATATAGACTCGAAAAATTGTGTAGACAAGTCTATAGTTAGAATTGCCACCCATGTAGTGTAACACTTCTTACCACCTCCCATTGACATTGATAATTGTTCTAATAGATTAAAATTCCATTTTTGAGCTTCATTATCTCTCTCTCTCTCTTGGAATTTGATCACAACCTCTCTTACCACTTTAGCTGTTTTCTAGAATATTCCCATACTTGTCTGAGCTCACATTTGCATCTTGAGATAACTATTTCACATAATCTTGGTCTTCACAACACATCAACCTTGTCACTGTCATCAACTTGTCTTCACTGCATTGAGCTTCGACTTCATGGCTTTGAAGGGGATTCTTTCATTTCACCTCCTTTCATTATTTTTTGCATATCATGTTATATTAATTTCATTATCTTGGTATCTTGTTTATTATTATTATCAACATCTATTTGTCTCTCAATTATCTATCATTTATTATCTATCTATTTGGCTATTGTGGAGGTGAAAACACCAAAGCAGGGACTTGACTGAGGCAAGTCTCCAAACAACCCCAATATTTTCTCATTTTTCCATGTGTGCAGGTTTTAGAGAAAGAGAAAGGATATGAGCTATTGGAATTCTTCTACCTCCTCCACTTTGAGCATTTTTCTCCCCCCTCGTTCTCTCTCATTTTCATCTTTTCCATTGTATAATCGTTCTATATATTTATTCTTATCAGTTAGTTCATTTTCTATTAAGTTAGTTTTTGTATCAATTTTTTTATCTTGTCCTCTATACGCTATTCATACAAGATGAAAGCTTGCTACATTAATGTCATGCATCTAAGCTCTCACCTCAACTCGTGTCGGTGTCTTAGATAGTGAGCTTATGGAGCCTGATAGGTAATCCTAATAGTTAGCCACAGGGGCTTCACTTAGTGAACATGTGTCATAGCACATGCATTCGTGGCGTACTAAAGAATACCCCTATTTTTAAAAAATATTACCCCAAACTCCTTTTTTGTCACCCCTCCAATACCCACCTAGTATCCCCCACACCTCTTTTTCTATAAATAACCCCACCCCCTATATAGAGAATATATTGCCTTATTTTTTGCCCATTTTAAACCCCCCAATATGAACACACGTGATATGATATTGCCCTATCAATGAAGCCCCCATGCAGTTAGCTCTTTTGCTTTGCATAGTCAAAATATTTGTATCCATTAGTCTTGCATAGTTAATTAAGTTCCTACATTTCTCTTGATATTTCATTTAAGTCTTAAAACATATTTTGCATCAATTAAGTTGTCTTCAACACCCTAGCTCACCAGAGTGCTAGTAGAAGTGAGGTGGCATAAGGGCTAATTTTCTCCTTGGGTTTTTACCAATCTAGAGGGTGACAAATTCCCTTCTCCACAATTATATTATAATTAGGATTATATGATTTCATGGCCAAGAAAAAATTAAATATAATGCAAAGTCTTGTGTTCGTATTCATCAATGGTTAAATAGACTCATTGAAAATGAAATTTAATTAATAATAGTTTAACAAAATAGTTCGTGATGAGTTATAAATTTGTGTGCGCAAATTATACTTTTTGATTCTCTTAATTGAATATGTAGAGTGGGAAAATATTTAATTCTTTGAGGTATAATGTAATGTTCCCGAGGCCCTCTTGGTCGTATGGTTTAGGCCAATGAAGGTGTACAACAAAGGGAACATAGAAAATTTTGAGATGTACGCCAAACTTCAATTCAATATGCTATTCTTGGAGGGTTGGTGGAATGTATCAAACTTGTATGACATAATTTAATGCAGGAATGATAGGGTTGTACGATATTATATGTTGAATGGACATATGGTCAACACAGTTAATTATCGTACAGTAGAATGACCCGTACGGTGAATGGATGTCGTGTGAAGGAGAGGTTGTTTGTATGGTATATATCAAGTTGGAAGTCCGTACGATGGGGAGAAATATAGAGATCATATGGTGTGGGGGTAGCCACATATAATGAGTCTGGTCACTAGATGACAAGTTATTCAATCTGTACAATCACCCTTACAATCTTGGTGTACGGTCTAAAGTTCGTACAGTGTCAATGTGCCTTCCTTCCATGGGTTGATTAGACGTTGATTCCCTTGATACAAACACAAGTATACAATAGAGACGTAGAATATAAATTTTCAAGTTGGGAGATTCACATATGCAAGATGAATTGTATTAATAATGATAACACTTCACATTACAATAATCTCGAACATAGAGAAAAATAGAATAGGGTGAGGAGTTACTCCCACCAAAACTGCAAGTACCAATTAGGGATGGTCTTTCACCTCTGAAATGACATACAACAGAATCCCAACTAGAATTTGCAATAATAAATAAATATCAAAGTTTGCATACCTACAAATACAACACACTCGACCTTATATAGGGCTTCGGGGAAATGTCACGAAGGATTACAAATGATGTCAACATGGCCAACACGCTAAACAAATAAAAATAAAAGGGCCCGAGAGATAATAAAATTAAAGTTAGGGCCAAAATTTATTAAATTAATTTATTTAATAATATCAGGGACATCAAAGTCCTCTTGGCCCAAAAATTTATTGTGCTCGAGCAATTGCAAGCTTGAATGCTCCAGAATCTGTTCGCCTTCCCAGGTGGCATCTCCGATCGGAAGATCCTTCCATTGCATAAGAAATTCCTTGATGATGCATAACCTCAACCTCTTCTTTTAGATATTGATGATATTGGTAGGCTCTAGGATTAGTTTTCCTTCTTCGTCAATGGGAGGAAATTCCCTCGACATTGTGACACGGTGTCCGACGACCTTCTTCAGACAGGACGCATGAAAAACATTGTGAATCTGACTCCCCTCAGGAAGCTCCAATTCATAGAAAACTTCACCTACCCTTTGAACCACTTTTTAGGGTCTGTAGAAGCGTGGCCTCAACTTCTCCTTACCACAAGCCTTTATTGAGGATTTCCTATACGGTTAAAGCCAGAGGTATGACAAATTATCAATCTCAAAACTCTTCTCAATCTGGTGTCGGTCAACATACATCTTCTATTGGTTTTGAGACCTCTGTAGGTTATCCTTGAGAGATCTTAGGATATCCAGACTCTCTTGTAGCCAGTCTTTGGCCCTCGATGTGCGGTTGTCACCCATCACCAAATCCACGAATGACAAAGGTTCATAACCATATAATGCTTTGAAGGGCGCCATACCTATCGACATGTGATAGGTGGTGGTGTAATAGTTCTCCCCCAAATATAACCTACGGACCCACACCTTCTTCTATGTTGAAACATAGTTCTTGACATAACCCTCTAACCATTTTTTACAATCTCTGTTTATCCATCCATCTACGGGTGGTAGCTTATGCTCGGTGACAACTTGTCCCTGTCAACCGAAATAACTCCATCCAGAAAGTGTTGAGAAAGAGGCTATACCTATCCTATGTTTTGCAGAAGACCATGCAAGAAAAATACCTCACGAAAGAATAACTCGGCTACTTGAGCTGCTTAACATCCAGTGGAGATGGCAAATAAATAGGCATATTTAGTCAACCAATCAACCACAACAAAGATGCAATATTTTACTTGCACTTTGGGAAGCCCAAAAATGAAATCCATGGAGATGTTATCCCACTTCTAGTAAGGGATTGGAAATGGTTGAAGCAGTCCCACAGGTAAGGTGTGCTTGAATTTGTTTTGTTGACAGGTGGAGCATTCTCACACATACTGTAGAGCATTGTTATTAAGGACCTTCCAAGAAAACATTTCCTGGATTTATCTATAGGTCTTTAGGTATCTTGGGTGTCCAACCAAGGGTGAGACATGCATTTCTTTTAGAATCATTTCCTTCATATTGGAGTCTGGTACTAAATAGATTCTACCCTTGTAGTAAATGACGTCGTCAACCACCTTGTATATGTCATCCTACACTTGACTGTCCATCAAGTGACATACGAAAGTATTGTTGGAGTACTCAACCAACAAATGTGCTTTCCAATCTGTCAAAATATGGGATAGAGATCATATGGTAGGCCTTCTTGATAGAGTGTCAGCCACCACATTACTTTTTCCTTTCACATAATATCAAAATAAAATGATTATATTCTCCTTACCCACTTCTGTTGCCTTTTGTTTAAATCCCTCTGCTCCAGGAAATATCTCAGGCTATTGTAGTTTGTACATACAACAAATTTAACTCCGACCAAGTACTGTCAAAACTTTGTCAGTGCATGCATGATGGCGAGCATCTCCTTATTGTAGATTGAATACAATACCCTGTCCCCGAGAGCTTCCAACTCTTAAATACAATGGTGTGATGATCCTGCATCAACACCACCCCAATGCCTTCTCTAGATGCTTCACACTCTAGGATAAAGGGTCAAGTGAATTTTGGTAGTGCCATAATTAGATAGGAACTCATGACTTCCTTCAACTTGTCGAAGGTGTGTTGCGCTTGTTCATTCTATTAAAAATATACCTTCTTTGTCACATCTGTCAGGGGTGCACTGAGCTATGAAAATCCATTCACAAACCTTCTATAATAACTACACAATCCAAAAAATCCACACAACTCCAAAAGAGTCTTGGGAGGTGGCCAGTCCAAAATGGCTTGAATTTTCTCCTGGTGTACGTGAACCCCTCAAGCACTGATGATGTGTACTAGATATAATATCTCTGTCATTCCAAACTCACATTTGGACCTTCTCGCAAATAATGATTGTGACTCCATAGTTCCCAGAACTTCATCCAAATGCCTCAGATGTTCCTCCCACATCTTACTGTAGAGAGTATGTCATCAAAAAACACCAACAGGAACTTGTGCAACTGCTTGTTGAAAATGTGATTCATGCACGACTAGAAGGTGGTTGGAGAATTGGTCAATCCAAATGGAATAACCAAGAATTCATAGTGTCCGTAATGGAAATGGAAGGCTATCTTCTCCATGTATTTCTCTCTCATATGGATTTGACGGTAGTCGGAGCGGAGATCTATTTTGGAAAAATAGATTGCATAGTGTAATTAGTCCAACAACTCATCGATCCTGGGGATGGGGTAACTATTTTTGATAGTCTTTTTGTTCAATGCTCGATAGTCCAAACACATCCAAAGGGATCCATCCTTTTTCTTCACCAGCACTACTTACGATGCGAAGGGACTAGAGCTGGGCCTTATCCATCCTTTGTCAAGGAGTTCTTGGATCATTTTCTATGTCTTATCCTTAAATTTCTTAGGATGATGTTAGGGTGTGGTGATGACAGGCTTGTCTCCTTCCCCCAAATCGATGGTGTGCTCAAAGCATCTACATGGAGGGATACCAGGTGGAATGTCAGCAAAAACCAAATTGTTTTTGTCCATTACCACCTAAAGCTCATCATTATGATAGTATGCTTGTTGATTCCTCAAGGTTTCTGTGGATACGAAGTAGTGTGCTACCCATACTAAATCATCGTGTGTGAAGATTGCCTCCATCTGTCGCACTGAGATTTCCTTTAGGACTGTATTCAACATTCCCATTATAACTACCCTTTTTTCATCCACTTCTAAGGATTACTCCATCCTTTTGAAACTCTATTTGTGCTATTTAAGAGCCTCTATCCACTGAATACTCAGTATGACCTCCATGTCATTTAGATCTACCAAAGAAATCATATGTTACCATGTGGTTCCTCATGGTAATGCTCAGTTGTAGGACAAGATGGGTACATGAAAATAAGTTTCCTCTTGCTACCTTGACTTCAAACCCTTGGTGCGCCTTCACACACAAACCCCTTTAGTTCACAAGTGACAAGTTGATGAAGTTAAGTGTGGCCCCACTGTCGAGCATGACCACAACCCGTTGTCCTTCGAGTATACCCCATACCTAGAATATAATGTACCTTGGAGTACCAACAAGTGTTGCAATCACACCTCCTCTCCATACCAACGTGGAAATCCTCTCCGCTCATTTTATGTCAACCTCCTTAGAAGCTTGTTGTCCATCTCCTTCAGTTTTAGGTTCCTCGTGCTCCTCATTGTCGAACATCACCTCAATGTATTGGAATTTTCCTTTGCCCAAGCATCGGTGCCCTAGTCCCACGAATCCTTACAGTTAAAACAAAGTTTTCTCCTCTTGATCTCCTGTCTGGTAGCCTCATTAAATGATGGCTTATTTGGTGGGAGTTTGTTGTCTTTCTCCTTGGGAGAAAGGGGTGACTTGGGGTGCGAATAACTCCTAGAGGAAGAAGAAGATCCTGTAGAAATTGATAAATATAGCTTCGACTTCCAAGACCAGTTTGCATGCAAAATACCTATTACAAAGAATGAAGCCAAAGACAGAAAAAAGCAGAAACTCTTCTGTGCTCAAAAGTGAGAGCTCAAAAATGTATTCAGAGAGTATCAAAAACAAATACAAGCATTCAACCTTAAAGGTGAATGAAACCCTAGAAAAAGGAAAAGGCTAACCTAAGAGAAAGCTTAAGTGAAAAATAGAGTACGACTAGCTTAATAATTAATATCAACATGATATAATTAACAAGTGAGGAAAACTATGTACTCTAACACCCCCCTTAAGCAAAGCTCAGGAGGTAAGCTAACCTAACACAACTATGATTGCAAGAAATGGGTACCAGCAACAAGGCCTGATCAGGTACCCAATACAAGGAAATCTCTGTGAATCGGAGATAAAGGAGAAAACCTAGTGGGAAAAACTCCTCTCAAAAAAGAGATATATAAAAGCAAGCAAAAGACAAAGAATGACTTCAAGAGACTCTCTCAAAGCCATGAGTACAATGTGTGCTGCCAACCCCCCCATGGGAGAGGGTCAAGGCTCCAAAGCCCCCTAGAAGGAAAGAACACCTGGATCAATGAACAAACCACCATGACTCTAATACAAAGGAGTGAAAGGAAGTGAGCAATGAAGAGGTGACCTCAAAAGATGAGGTGTCATTGGAAGGTCGAGCTGATGCTCAAATGAGAAGACACGAGGATCCTGAAATGGAATCCCCAATGCAAGTGGTACGACAGGTGTGCTGACACTATCATGAGAGAAGAGATGAGTGTCCTCTGTAGAATCCTCAACAACTACACCTGGTGGCTCGATGAATGGAGCTGGAGGATCTGGCAGTGCTAAAGAAGAGTCCTGCTGAAGAAAAAGAACCTTAGCAAGATGTGGTGTGGTAGTCACAGCAGTGGTCTCAGGAACAACACAAAGGTTCAAGTGACCGGACTGCACCACATGATGCTCTCGTGGAAGAGGAGAGTTGAGCTCCGATAATGGAGATGGTGGACCAAAATGTGTGAAGGTGTAGAGATGGGTGGAATGATCAACTGTCCCTATAACAACAATGCCACCTATCACACTATCCCGAATAAAGACTGAATCTGGTGTGAACTCAACTGTCTTCCCTGATCCACTGTGTTTAATCTGGTAAATCGAGAGAAGGTTTGCAGACAGAGATGGAACATACAATACATCATTGAATGTGCCATCTTGAATGCGTACAGAACCTTTCCCATAGACTGGCATAATAGTGTTATTCCCCATGAGAATGTGGGGAATAGGAGAAGCTTCAATGGAAGAGAAGATCTCTGGAGAAGATGCCATATGGTGAGAAGCACCTGAATCAAGTATCCAAGGGACCTGTGAAGGGGATGCAATGGAATCCTGTAATGCATGAACCTCTCCAAAATCTTGTCCAGATGTCGAAGATGAGGTAGAAGACTAAAAAGAAGACCCCTGTGAGGCGAAAGAGGATGGAGAGGAAATAGTGCTCTTCTGAAGGAGAGCTTGCAAATCTACAATCTATTTCTCATAGCCATCAAATCTCTTCTGAAAACACTGTGACTCATCATGGGGCCCCTTCTGACAATAGGAACATGTAGGGTGCTGAGTCTTCTATTTCTCCTTCTTAGAAGAAGATGGTGGGCCAGTAGAGTGCTGGGAAGAGGAATTAGATATCTGCTTCGGCTTCTGTGTATCCTGAGATGACTTGGCAAGCAATGCCTGTGACTGTGAACCTGTAAGAGAATCCATCTGACTAAGCTTGGAATTCTCACAAGTTAACCTATCACAGAAGGTCTCAAAAGAGGGCATAACATGCCGTGCACCCAATGCATCCATAGTGGAGTAGAAGGTAGAAGTAAAAATCTGATAAGGACCACGAAGCTTTGAGAGTATCAGGAAGATATACTCATCATCTGACTTCATCTTTCCAACAACTTGTAAAATAGATCGAAGAGACTTGAACTTCATTAGGAATTCCTCAATGCTGGTGAATGATTTAGGTGCCAAGGAGGTGAACTCTGCATCTATTTGGAGAATCCTGAACTGATTCATGGTGCCAAACAAGGTGGAAAACTTGTCCCACATATCCCTGGGTGTGGTTAGACCATCCAGGTGGAACAACAACCCATCTAAAATATTCATGGCAATGAGGCCCATTGCCTCATCCATCCTATTTCTATGCATAAGAGCCTCATAAGGCCTCTATAGAACTGGCTGAACTGTATCCAGGCAGGACCATAAACCTCATGACACGAGGAGTCTGGTCATTTGTGGCTTTCATGTGTGGTAGTTATGTGGACTCAGAATGATAATTGATGTGTCCAACATTGAGAGAAGAAGACGGAAGTAGAAGGGTCTCTCTAAATTGAAAATATAGGAAGAAATAGGCACCCCCCACAAACTATCAAACTAACTCCTATACACCATAAGATGAAGCAAAAAACCACAAAGAACAAGAGAAAAAACTAAGGTCCAAATGCAGAGAAGGAGGGAAACAAAGCCTCAACTTTGAATGAAAAAATAGGAGTTCAAATGGAAGAACCAGTGATCAAGACCAACATCAACACGTCTGGCTCGAAAACACCTTTCCAACGATATTTCATTTTTCAAAAACGGACACCATATGCTCAAGTTACAGCCAAAAAATGAAGTGCCCCTCCAAAGACCAACTCTCTGGAAAAAACCAGACACTGGATAAAATTTGATGTTCAAACACCCATCACCGCCCACTAGAAAACAATTGACGGCCGTCGAGGCTGTTGCCAGAAAATTTGAAATTTGCCCAGAAAAAAGAATCGGTGGCTGACGTCAGCACCGTACTACTGAGCTAGCAGGCTGGTGGCTGTCCGGTGGTGGCTGTCGACGAAGAGGATACCAAGCGGCTTGTGGGCGGTGATAGAGCAGCGCCCTGGTGGTGGAGCTGGTGGCGGCGGTGAAGGCAGCGGCGCCGGTGGCAGGAGCCCTGGTGGTTGGCAGGTGGCGCGCACCGACAGGGGCCAAGCACAGGCAGGTGGAGGGTGGCACCGGGGTGGCGCGCTCTAGAAGCGCTTCGGCTGCCCTAAAATATGAGAAAAAGATGCATTTTTTTAAATTTGTTTTCTCAAAAATCATGCCCGTATGGCTTGGGAGGCTAAAATATTTCCCTAAGGTCACTGTGACCAAAATGGTCAAACTTTATGGGTATTTTGACTCTCCCGGGCCTTTTGAATGCAATGGTGGAGTCTGTTTTTGCTCAAACAACTCCAAAAAATAGCGCCTCCTTCAAAGTGACAGAAAAACCCCAAAAGCACTGTGGATGTCGTCTTCGAATCGTGGCTTCAAAAACCTTTAAACTAGGCAGCGATAGAGTGGCTCTGATACCATGTAGAAACTGATAAATACAACTTCAACTTCAAAGACCAATCTGCATGCAAAATACCTGTTACAAAGAATGAAGCCAAAGACAGAAAAAAGTAGAAACTCTTCTGTGCTCAAAAGTGAGAGCTCAAAAATGTATTCAGAGAGTATCAAAAACAAATACAAGCATTCGACCTTAAAGGTGAATGAAACCCTAGAAAAGGGAAAAGGCTAACCTAAGAGAAAACTTAAGTGAAAAATAGAGTACGACTAACTTAATAATTAATATCAAAATGATATAATTAATAAGTGAGGAAAACTATGTACTCTAACAGATCCCGCCATGTTACGTGCCTTCTTAATTTCTTCCATGAGCATGATGGGCTTTAATCCTTTCACCCAACCTTTCAGAGGTTCCATCAGCTCATCTATAAACAACACAACCAATCATCTCTCCGAGATATCAGTCACCGACACAAATAGTCTCTGGAATTCTGTAATGTAATTATCAACTGATCCAGATTACTTCAGGTGCACCAACTCCTTAAAATTAAGTTCTAGATCTTTCCCGTCGTAGCGATCTATCAATCTCTCTGTGAATTCAACATAGGTGGTGATTTGATCATGGTCGAGGGTAACCATTCCATGATGTCACCGTTCGTGAGCAATTCCCTCTAGGTGAAGCATCACAAATTATATTGCTTCATCCTCTAACATTGGGTTAAGATGGAAATATGTGTCAGCCTTTTGTACCCATGCACGTGCGGATGTTGATCCATCAAAGGATGACAGGTTCACCTTGCCTATCTTTTGCTTGAGGTCATTGTTATAATAGCCACAACTGTTGCCACCTAAATATCTCATTTGTAGATCCACATAATCTCTAAAGGATGTGTCTGCGGGAATGCCAACATTGATGGTCAAGGGTGTGAATGAGGATTTTCTCTCCTTGTGACAAATTATTTGTGCCCATTTTGTTCTTCATTCATCTTCCCTTCTATGAATCTCTGCAACGTCTCCTCCATGAGTCATTTTTGTTCTTGCCCTCTTATCATGGTTTCATTAAGCTACGCATGGCTTCTGGTTAGCTCCCTTAGCAGTGCCATGGCTTTCATAGCAGGATCCTGTGGTTCCCTCATTCTGTTAGGGGAATGGTATCTCCTTTTGGTGTAAACTTTGAGCGTGTTATGCACCCACGACCCGATAGGCTGGCAGAATCACTAGCTCTGATACCACTGTAATGTTCCTGAGGCCCTCTTGGTCATACTATTTAGGCCAATGAAGGTGTATGATAAAGGGAACAATGTAAATACTAAGATATGCGCCAAATTTCAATGTAATCTGCTATTCTTGGAGGGCTGACAAAATGTATCAAACTTGTATGACATAATGTCACGCAGGAATGATAGGGTCATACGATATTATCTGCTAAAGTCGTAAGGTCAACACAATCAATTTTTGTATGGTAGAATGCTCCTTACAGTGAACATATGTTGTGTGAAGGAGAGGCAGTCTGTATGACGAATAACAAGTTGGACGTCCATATGGTGGGAAGAAATATAGAGATCATACGGTGTGGGGGCAACCACGTACGGTGGGTTTGGTCAACAAATGGTGAGTTATTCAATTTGTACGGTCACCCTTCCAAGCTTGGTGTATGGTCTAAAGTCCGTACGATGTCAATGTGCCTTCCTTCCGTGGGTTGATCAAATGTTGATTTCCTCGATACAAACACAAGTATAAAAGAGAGACACATAACAATAATTTGCAAGTCGGGAGATTCACATATGCAAGATGAAGTGTATTAATAATGATAGCACTTCAAATTAAAATAATCTCGAACAAAGAACAAAACATAATAGGGTGAGGAGTTACTCCCACTGAATTGCAAGTACCTATTAGGGAGGGTCTTTCACCTTCAAAATGACATACAACAGAATCCCAACTGTAATTCGCAATAGCAAATAAATATCAAAGTTTACATACCTACAATTACAATAGACCCGACCTTATATATGGCTTCAGGGAAACGTCCCAAAAGATTAAAAATGATGCTGACATAGCCAACTCGCTAAAAATATAAAAAAAGGGCCCAAGAGATAATAAAATTAAAGTCGGGGCCAAAAATTATTAAATTAATTTATTTAATAATATCGGGGACATCACATATAAGTTTAGGCCTAGGGATATGCCATGAGATAGATAACTTACCCTATTTAGTGTAGTAAGTTGTGAAATAAAGTTGTTGTCACCTTCATGTTTAGTAAGGTTATGAAGCTAGTCTATCTTAATTGGAATAAATAATTATATTATAAAAAATATTTGGTGCCACAATGTAAAGTAGATAAACATTAATAGAAATTTGAAAACTAGAACACATAATTTAATTTGGTCACTTTATTAGTGTTTTATAAAATAGATAAATTGTAAAAATTTGTGATATATTTTGCTTAAATAAAATCAATAATTTTTAAAAACGTAATTATGATCAAGTTTAGTTATTACAATAGTGAGGGTAAGGTTATATCTTAAGGAAATGGAAATATGATTATTCTTAAACATCATTCAATTGAATTTGTCAAAGGTCAATTTTGGAAAAAGAAGAAGAAAAAGATACACACACACACACACACACACACACACACACACACACACACACACACACACACACACACACACCTCTTAATATGGANATGAGGTATAGAATTATTATTAACTATTTGATGATTGAATTAAATAATATTTAAGTGTGACCTTAAAAACATATAATGTGATATATAAATGGTTAAAATTGGACAAGATCCATAAGATGGCACTAAGGGGATCTAAGATAGGTGATAGGTAGGGGAAAATGCTAAAGCTAAGATGGGGAAGGAGAAAAGATAGGTAAGGATGGATGTCTATAAGCTGTCAAAAGCCAAAGTGAATATAGTGGTAAGAGAAATAGGCAGTCACAGATCCAAATTATCAAGAAGGTGAGTGTTAACATAGTCCAAAATGTTGAAAGACACTTGATGTAACAAAAAAACCATTGTAAAAAAGCACACCTAAATGATGACGAGTTTAAAACTTTTTGAATATTTTAAAAAGAGGTGACCAAGAATATTTAGGAGGAATGTAGTTTAGAGGAGGGTAAATGACATTCATTTTCAACAATCATATCAAATATTGTTCATGATGTTTACAAGGTCATGTTCATGATAGAAGATAGACAAAATCTTGATGAAGATAGCTTTTGGATTTGACTGTGCTTTAGTTTATATGCATTAAAGTTTCAAATTGCACTTTGTGATCTATCATCAAGATGAAGTAATACTTTAGATCACACTCTATGATCTATCATCAAGATGAAATAGTGTTAGTAGAGAAAAAGTGAGTAAATAGAAGAGAAAAAAACAAGTACGCTATTTACCCAGTTTTTCTTTGCTACCACTACTTTATCCTTATGGTAGATTACAGAGAGTGATTCAAAATGTTGATGCAAAAATTAATACGCAATCAAATCCTAAAGCCATCTTCGTCAATTCATAAATTGTAAAAAAATAACGAATTCGCTAGAGAAAATCTTATTTGGATGGTTGTAGATTTAAGTAGATTATATTAAACACTGTGGATTTTTTCCCTACACCTCTCAAATGCATTTGCATGAAGATTTTAGATCTATTTTGCATGGATTCTATACTTCATGCATTCCATTTAATACCCCTTTCTTACAGTGATATGGAAAACAAGTGGCGTGCCTAGATAAAGGTCCATATTTTTGCATGTAATTATAATGGATCATTTTTACTCAGAGAGAAAGGGGTTATCAACTTGTATCAGCACTTGGAGAGGGGTTGCCAATCTGAACAAGATTGATGACATCACTTTTAATGACTTGGCAAGGCATTGTTGATGAGCTCCATAGTACTAATCTTTATTCCTACCAAAAGTTTAATAGGAGTTGGAAACCAGTGTTTAGATGTCTTCATCGGTATTTGAAGAAAAATCCATAACCTTTTAATTTTCCAATGCCAATCACATGCAATATCGAAGTCAGACATGAATTTTGAAAATTTGAAAAGCATTTCATGTTGAACATCTGAAAATCTTATATGAATTTTTTTCATAATTCTGCAGATTTGGAAAATGAAGATTAATGCACAACTTCCAACTAGATCGATATTTTCATTTAAAAACTTGTTGAATTGTACATAATACCAATGTGACCAAAACTCATAGATATAATTCTATCAAAATGGAATGAAACTTTATTTTTATGAATTAGTTGATAGAATAGAACTTTGAATATTTCGTTGTCTAGAAAGGTTTTAACTCAAAAACTGGCTACATTTTTCTAAAATTGTACTAGTAACATCCATATAAGAAGATTTTATACCATATTTCATATATTTTGAAAATTAATTGTTTTCATGATTTTTGTATTGTATGATTTCTTCCAAGATCTCCATCGAGACATCTGATAATTTTGCTGTGAAATAGTGAGAGGCTTAATATTTGCAGATGATTGGGATTTTTCAATAGTGACTCGTTTCTCTATGATCTCATTAAATGTCTTGGAACTTTGAACTTGTAAGTGGAAACCCATTTCTTGATTTAAAATAACAAATTATTTTTTAGAAATGTGATAAGGACACTTGTTTGTTAGATTTCTCCGTCATTGTAAAAAATATGCAAATTTGTTTTTCTATTTCTTTGTTTTTGTAGTGCACAAATCAGTTTTGGAACTTCATGTTCAATGTTGTATAAAAATGTGAAACAAATTTTTCTTCCAACTCATAGAAGGACTTGATCCCATGATGTAAATGTAAAAAAACCATTCAATAAATTAACTTCCTAAACTTCTTGTTAAGATGCACATTAGATACGTTTCATTATAAGAAACCTCCATACAAGAGAGGTAACATTCCCTTACATGTTCATGAGGATCACATTTTTTTTTTATATTTGTCAAACTTAAATATGTCAAAATTTTAAGGAAGAGATATGACATGAGACGTCTACCAAACTTATAAAGGCACATCCTCTTTTTCTATATTTTTTCAGAGTGTCTAATTTTTTTTATCGATAATAAAGTTTTTCATTGATATTAGAAGGAAAGTACATAAATGCCATCTTTGGCTACGATATTACATTCATACCAAATTTTTCCCTCTGATATGTCCCTACCTATACCTATTGGAGACAATCCTATGCATTTCACATTTCATCTATACAAAAAACCAAAAAGACCCAACAGACCCACCCTTCATTTGAACCACGCTGCCGCATTCGTCTTCAAGAAATTTCCAAAGGCTCCTCTGTCATCCACCAGGCTGCCAACTCAAGACACACCCTCTCCACCACCGCCATTGCCTCCAGCATCATCACCATCCTTCCTCACAACCGCTCCTGCCCTTCCTACTCATGGGGAGGCACCACTCGCACCACCGCCCACCTCGCTGCCTCTATGTTTTGCCATGGTGATTTTTCCTTGTCGTGCTGCATTGATCTGCCTTCGGACTTGCGGTCTTACATCCTCCCCAACACTCCACTTGATTTGATGGGAGTGCATTTGTGCTTCCTCCCAAAACCCCCACCACCTTCCCTCACCACCTTTTTTTGCTTTTCCAACAGTACCATCAACGCGATCCAGCCACGATGAGCTCGAGCCAGGTGAACATATTCTAGGCTGGCAAAGGACCAAATGACCAAGGGTTACAACTCCCGACGCTCATGACCTACAATGTGAATGGGGTCATTTACCATGTGCAAACCCACTCCAACCTCTGTCCTCTGTAAAACCTCCTCGATCCCTTCAATCCATTTTATGGCCATGCATTACCTCACCACCACTCGCTCCTCATCCTTTGAAGCCGCCACCATGAGCCCCAGATCCATGAACAGTGACAAGATGTCTAGGTTTGTGTGGGGTTTCCACCACTGTTAGAGGTATTGTTCCCCAAAAATATTGTAGATCTCCGCCCATAAATCCTCCCCATTTTCTGTGAAGACATTACCCAGCCATTTCACCGTGATGGGACCAACAAATGCCAGAAATTTTCCCTTCGTGCCAAGTGAGAAATTGGCCTCCATTTCTCTCTACCTTGTTGCTGCTCAATTTTTAGTGACAATGTTGCTTTTCCTCCACCTCACCCGGTTTAATGGACAATATCTGAAGCCTCTAGGCTCATATCTATCGATGCCATCATTACTCTATCAAATGCTTTGCCTTCTCATTATGCCATTTTGTACCACCTCTTCCCTCGCATGTAACAAAATCCTTAGGAGATGTAAGGCTGCATCATGCCACCTCTATTTTCATAAGCAACCAGCTCCATGTGCTCTTCGGCATATGAAAATCCGCTAATTCGCAATCTTGGGGTCCAAACCTTGGGTGTTCTCTATGGTCGATTGCCCTCCAATTCATTACATCACCTTTTAGTATTAATATTCATCGCTAGGGTCAGATCCTAAGATCTTTTATTTTCTAATGATCCATTAGCACCCACATTTGAAAGTCTATCAGCCATATCATTTGGCACCCTTGGTACATGTGAGACTTTAAAATCTTCAAATTCGCCAATCAGGTCCCGAATCCTTCTAATATGTTTGTTCAAGTACCAAGTGTCCATCTGTCATTTGGCTATACCATTCACAACTAGGAGTAGATCCCCTTCCAGGTGAAGTTTCCTTATTCCTAGTCTTCTCGCCACCAAGATTGCCTCTACTACTACCAGACACTTAGCCTCATTGTTAGTTTCATCTTTCATCCGTTTAGCTCCCAGAGCTATAACTTCTCCCTTCTCATCATGTGCAATAAATACTATCCTTGAAACTCCCGGATTGCCACGTGAAGCGCCATCAAAAATGATTTTGACCCATCCAGGGGATGGAGTTTGCCAAACACTAGTCCTAAGCCTATTTCCATCCGCAAGAGGTTGTACCCTCCCAAGCCCATTAGCGGGCCAAAATGTCCAATTTTTATGTCTATTTTTGAAATATAAAATAACAGAATCAAGTACACCCAAAATTTTAATGCTTTCAAATCTTACAAATTCAAGATGAAAAATTCCCAACAAGCTTTTTCAATTTCCAAAGAACGATTCCTGCAAATAGAAGAGAGAAGAACAAAGAAGAACAAGAAGCAAGCCCTAGAAGATAATGATAATATTTGTTATATCACCAATGAAAAATACAATAACACGTACCAAGATAGTGTGTTCATGCCATGGAATGGAAGCTGCATTTGATTTGAAAAATTATGTATGCCTCAATCACCATATAGCTCATACAAGGAAATACGAATCTCAAACTTTTGAATAGAAGACACCAAAATCTTCAGTGTCCAAATCTGTTATGAACCAGGCAACATGAAAGGAGAAAACAATAAAGATTAAATTTGTTTTTTTAATTTTACTTAATCTTAATATTTCATAATAATATATTTATGATCTTGCTACAGGAATCATAAGAATGTAAGAATATGTTTACGAAGGTAACAACTCACAATCCTAATTTTCCCTCCACAGAGTGTGTACATTTATTTTGAGAGAAATTTCTATATAGTTAATATACCAGATCTTTAAAGGTCCACACATTATACATACATTTAGATAGAAAGGTTACATATAAATTAATAAAATATACAACAAGATTTATCTCTAAAGAAAACTCATAAAATTAAGTGTATATAGAAAGAAAAATAAGAAAATAAATAGATTGAAAAATCTAATATTTGTCTTTTGATTGAGAATTGGAAAAGAAAAATCACAACCAATTGTATTCAATTATACTTGGATCTTTTTGGTAAACAAATTTGTCACTCTAGTTATATCTCTAGGAATGATTAATTGTTTCCCAAAGGAGCAAAGACAATTGTTCCAACAACTTTTTGGTGATCCTATCGAGAAGATAAAAGTGCTAGCCCTTTAATTTCCTCATAAATCTAAACGTACAATCTCTATAATGAAGGTTGGTGACTCCATCTAAAAGATAAACCTTGATAATACGTTAGTATAAAGAAATTTGAAAGGCATAACTTGCAACTACCTCAACCAAAAATTAACAATGATGGGGATGCCAAATTATCTTGACGAACCAAAGCAATTCAACTTTTTGAAACGTTTCTCTGATGGTATGTTACTTTATTATGATAAGGTACACCCTTCTTTTTACTTCAAATATTGTAAAAGATTGAAAAAAATGGGGATAAGACTGATTTTATTATTTGTAATTATAAATCATTTTCATAAAGAACTTGTACTTCTAGAGATAAAGAAGGTTATGCTAAAATCATATGCATGGATATATCCTAGGTATGAATATATCCTTGCCTCTGCCTTCATATTCATTGAATTATAATTTTTTTGAGTTTGTTCTTTCATAGAAAACAATAATCCTATGGTGGAAAATGATCATATACTCTTTGAATAATTTTTCCATGAGGAAGTTGTGAAACCTGAATTGATAAGAGTTTCAGATGATATTTAATCAATTAAATAAGAAACTTCCTTGGCTGAAATCAAACCTACAAAAAAGGAGTTTAAGAATGGACTTATTCCTACAACCCTTGCTCTAAAAATCCTCTTTTTTCATTGACATGTCCCAGTTCTTCAAGAATTGGTTGGTTAAATGAAATACAAAAAAGAGGATAGTAGAGACGAATATGAAATATTTTTGGAAATTAAAAGATAATAGTTCTTTTCTTCCTAGGCAAAATGTTGTAAAACACTACATTTAGTCAGAAAGTGTAGCAACTCATTTCGTTTCAATTTTAACAACTATTAGACAACCTATCACTACCATGACTAGCACATCAACAAGAATAAGAGAACCATTGTGTAAATATATTATTTCTCTTTAGAAATAGAGGTCTTTACCTTTGAGGAGATTCATGAAAATCTATTGAGTTGTACTTGATTGGTAGGGATATTAAAGAACACCTTCAAATGAAAGAAGATGAATCATCAAACATCCATTCATTGTTGTACATGTAACCTAGATCTATGAAGCATTCAAATTTCTTTATGAAGAGTATGATGAGGAAAATTTGAGAAGTGAGATAATAAATTTC
Source organism: Thuja plicata (assembly GCA_018584345.1). Classification (NCBI taxonomy): domain Eukaryota; kingdom Viridiplantae; phylum Streptophyta; class Pinopsida; order Cupressales; family Cupressaceae; genus Thuja; species Thuja plicata. The sequence continues at coordinate 433,761 of MU223505.1, forward strand.
CCAAATATCAAATCTTTTCAAGTTGAAGACACATTTCTGCAAGATCTTGTAGCTCTATATTAATCTTCTATGTCATATGGCGTTGATTCATCAAGTAGAATACATAACAATGAAACGAGAAATGAAAAGACGAGTAATCTAATGGATGGGTCTAATGGAGTTAGTAAGGATTTGAACTCTCATTATCTCCCTATCACATGTTGCCATTAAGATGCCTTTTTTGACAAATTTGTTTAGGGAGAAACATTCATTTCATTGTCTTCGCCTCTAATGCAAGAAGATTATTTGATTGATGAAACAAGTAAGATACATCTACCACCTACAACTCTTATTGTATTGCCATATGATAAAGAAGTGTACAAATTAATTGTAGTCAAGAGAGAAAATAAGTTTCTTTTAGCCATTGTGAACATAAACTTCTATAGTATGATGCTCATAAGGCATATTTGAAATCTAAATTAGTAGGAATCGATCTTCAAAGAAAATGTTCATAATTTACAATGGCACAAGTTTCTTCATTCAAAAATTATATGAAGAATTGTGCAACGCTTCTGGATTATGCTTTGTGTAATTTATTTGCATCATGCAAATAAACTACACAAAGCATAATCCAAAAGCGTTGCACAATTCTTCATATAATTTTTGAATGAAGAAACTTGTGCCATTGTAAATTATGAACATTTTCTTTGAAGATCGGTTCCTACTAATTTAGATTTCAAATAAAGCTCTACACAATATTATTATGGACCATGCAAATCTTATGTCTCAAATATATGAAGGATGTTCGGTTTGTAACTTGATTGCTTCTAATCCAAGAAATTAGAAACATATTTGGATGGAGGACTTTGGTACACATGACATGATTCCAGAAGACATAATAAAAGAGCAATACTAATATGATTAAAGAGAATACACAAATTTATGATGAAAATTTGTTGTTTGTCCAATTGTTCAATTTTTTTTTAATCTTCTACATTTCGCTATTGCTTGAGTTCATAGGTGCTACATAGGTACATGCATCTTTTCCCTATTGTTGCCTACTTTTTCCAACATATTAATAGATTTGTATTATCATTCTAGAAAAGTTTGAGGTATGGGTAGCTACCATGCACATATTGTTAGTAAATTTTTATTGCGCCTATCCCATTTTTGACCTGTGTCTTGTCTCATTAGTCACTCTTGTAGGTTGATTCCTCTTGACTCTATGGTCAAATAGATTTAAGATGTTAAGTTTTAGTCAAAACTTCGGGTTCTTGCTATACCCTTTGCAATCCTTGTCACCAATTAGAACCAATTATTAGCCTTGTTTTTAAACTTGCCAAATTAAAAAAAAAATTTGTCGATGACCTTATTTTGAGTACGTCCCAGTTTCAAAAAGTCCCCTATTATCTTCAAATTTTGATTTCCTTACCATTTCTCAATCAAAATCATTTTTGTAACATAAAAATCCTAGGGGTAGTTTCCAATTCATAGAAATTTGTGAAAACAATTAAATATCAAAATTTGTGAAAGATGGCGCAAATTCATATTATGAAAATATTCTTGGTGCTATTTTTTCCTAATCTATCGCGTATTTAGGTCAATACACTTTGTAGATTAGAATATTTTAAAACTTTATTATTTTCACTAGATAATTTAGGAAAATAATTAAATTTGTGAGTTTGTAGAAGTTGAAGCCAAATGATTTAACATGAAAGTTTTGGTGCTATTATCAATAAAATATCGTTGAAGTTTCAATGAGAAAATACTTAGTCAATAGTTACGCATTCAATTTCTTTTGTCAACATGAAAGAATTATCAGATAAACTTAATACATCTTTATCCATTAATAAATCTAATTTTTTGTACCTTTTTCATTAAGCCGATAGGCTTTTCTTTTGGAGCGGACTCGCTTCCGTATGCAAATTTATTGTCTCATGCTCCTCTATTGTCTCACGCACATGGTTTTTATTAAACAGATTCCACCTTTTGGTTTTCAGGAAAGTGGTAATGTAGATTGCAGGCCATTTTTTATCTACTATAGTACATTCCCTGACATCGCTCATTAAAGCTTTCTTTCAGTCTCTTTGTTTCACGCGGATTGCCTGGTCGAACGACGCGCCTGTCCTGCCATAATCCATGTTTTCACA
>MU223505.1:439980-465294 GCA_018584345.1 Thuja plicata
CTATGAAATCAAGGATATTTGCACTGTAATCACAAACCAATACTAGTTTCTTTCAACAATTAGTAAAACTGTATTTTTTTAGCTTCATTTTTAGTAAATCTTCAATTAAATTTTATCTCTTAATTTCGTATCGGCGTTTCCCTTGAACCTCTTTTAGGTGCAAGTGCTAGTATATTTGAAAATTGAAGTTTACCTATTGGAAGTCAAAATTCTAGTAACTATGGAGGATAAGAGTTGGACTGGGAATAGTCAAGAGTTTCTCGTAACGAATAAAGAAATTTGCCGATGAAACATGGAAAACTTCTCCAATTGCAAGCTCTGGCGGAGGGGAAGCCTATCGACTGTCTAAGGTCTATGTCCCTCAACATTTTAAACATTTTAAAAGGGAGTTCAAATAACACTATCAAGGTTTTGGGATGAATGGAAACTTATATTGAAGGTTATTGCGGTACCCAGAATCTCCCCTTGGCAGAAGTATGTGCAAAGCGAGGGAATTGTTTGACAGAATATCTCATAAGGAGCTGCCATGATATCAGAACATGTTTCCAGGAATATTCACAAAATGAATTAGATGCAGAGGGTTTCCAAACTTTCCAATGAATACAGCTCGTAGATGTAAAGCCAAACTGCTATAACTTTTGTTGGTATCCTCTCGATGTCGTGCCCTACTGGCTAGCTGGAATAGGGTATGAGAATCCATTGAAGCATAGCTGATAGGAGAATATTTAAAGTTTTGCCAGTTGCAACTACCTTGGTCGACATGAATGCAAAGTGTGTGCCCATGAATGCAAAGTGTGAAAATGCAAGTTAATTGTTTGACAAAATGCCTCACAGGAATATAGCCCCATGGAGTGCTATCCCCGCAGAGAATGCACAAATTAGATTTCCGGGTACACCTGGACTGGCATCCTCCCATTCTGCGCCAACAGGAGAGCTTTGGAACAAGGTATGGAAATCTAGAATATTGTAACAGAAAGAAGCCTACATTAGATGTGGTGCTTGTTATTAACTTTGCCAACCTGTTTGCTAAATGTGAAAGCATAGACAAGACCCATTGATTGTTTAAGAAAAACAACTTTAAAGATATTTGCTCTCAGCGTCATATCAATTGCAGAGTTTACATAAAATGAGTTTTGCTAAAGAAGCCTTGACAATGAGAGTTTAAATTTTGATGCATAAATGGAAGGTGGTATAAACATTGAAGCAAATATAAATAAATTTATGACCATTGCTAGCATTCGTGGTCTGTAAAAATGGTTTCATTGGAAGCTTTGAATGTAGTTTCTAGTTTGAACCCACAAACTTCTCTAGTGCAGTGTTTCTGTCAAATTGCATACAAAATGCAGAGCATATTAAAGTCTACTAAGAGAAAGCATTCAGAGCAAGTACATATTTGTTTGGCAGGAACTAATCATATGTGAGCTGCATGGATCACAAATGGGGCTAATACACCTACAGTGATATGAAGCATGGCATAGTCTCCAGTTACTTTTCCTGATGTTGTTAATTGTTGATGTGAGTTTTATACCCTTGCAACATATAGGATAGAACACTCAATGTTTCAAGATGAAGCACCAAATATTAAATCCTTTCTTGAATAAAGACACCCCTTATGCTAAGATTGCAATGAAAGATCATAAAGGTGACCCCAAGGTTCCTTCTTAATGGTGGATACTCACTCAGTGAAAATAATGTGATTTGCTGGGATCACAAAGGGACTTACGTTGTTCACTAGGACTTTGTCAACTTGACTTCGATTGATATAGCTTCACAATGTGCAATGAAAATATATTCCAACTTTCTAACTTACGAAATGCAAACTTGCGATTCTAAATTACTTTACTTCTACCTAAGGATACAAGAAAGAGTGAATATCCTTGGACTCTACTAGATGTAGTCTTATCATCGATTCCTCTCACCTAGTGCAATCTTCTAAGCTGTATTCAAATGATGTTCAAATCAATATCGTTTCCTTAATCTCATCTATGGATGCAAATCAAAGATCAAGTATGGATTGAAGTTAAGTACATTTAAATGTCATTCGTCTACGCAAGGCACGCCTTACAATCAGTAAGTAGCTAGTGATTTGGCCTATGACCAAGTCAAGCAAGGATGCATTCACAATTACTCTTATTCCACTAAACTACTTAAAGCAAATTCTAGCTAAATACTTGAAATCAAATCTATTTTAAGTGAGGAATGTAGATCACCATGCGATACTCCAAATAAGATCACAATCATTCACCATGCAAAACACAACAATGAATAGTAGAGCAAATTTGATAGTATATTAACAACAATTCTCTAACAATCTCCATTACAAATGAGAGGAGTGAAGTTTCAATAGGAGTCCCAATTACAATTAATGACCGAGATTAAAACATAATCAATGACTCAGATTAATCCACTACAAACCCTAATTAGGGCAACCACAAATAGCCAATGAGAATGAAGCACCACAAAATGAACCAATGAGAAAATTCAAAGGCTTGAGGACTAGTAAGAAGAGGGGAAGGCACCTAGTCATCATACAACTCATCATCCATGACGTGCACTCCCTTTTCCTTCACCCTTCTAGCAAACTCAATGAACTTGACCAAAATCGCACTAAGTTCATCCACGACAATATGAGTAACACTGCTATGCTATAATTCAATGACTTCAATTTTCTCCATGCAAGTATCCAATGTGCTATCCGAATCCAAAGTATGCCTCTGCAAATCATTTATGGAAATCATAAGTGAGAGAAATCCATTCAATTGACTCTTCTCAAGAGAGTCCATGTCTCCGAAATAGACTGATTCCATCTTTTCTTTCAACTCATTCAAATCTAACTCATTGGAAACATCAATGTCAAGACCAAACAATTTCTTGATTGCAACAAGGACCTTCGAGTGTATTTCCATGACAGGACCCTCAACATCTAGACAATTTGACTGTGCATGCTCATATGTAGATCTCATGGATAATAAAAGATACCAATGACCAAAGTCATGCATTTCCTCTATCAATTACTCCTTGAGTCAGGACTAATGCAGGGACACTCCTCAATGCCTTGAGATGAGGAATCTCCTTGTCTTCAATGGGCTGAAATTCCTTCCATGTCTCCTCTAATCCTTGCACTTTATTCATCAATATTGTAGTCCTCTTATATGCCTGAACTATCCTAGTAAGGAAAAACTCTGCTTGTCTCCTGATATCACTTGCCCATTCCTTTACTACGTCACAAGTACTCTAAGAAGTGGGGACATATGGAACAAGTGTAGTACTCTCATGTCCTGATGGATTCGTATGCTTGTTTATGAACTCCATCATCACGTTATCCAATTCTAGCTCATCCTTTTCCCCTTTTCAGCTTATCCTTCAATTGCATCTGTAGTATCCCTTAATTCCTGAAATTCTTGTTTCTTAGTTGTTGGCCCAATGTCGAATGAGGAGATGTGGTAGTCATTAGGAGTAAGTTCATCTCTAGTCTTGTCACCAACTGGGACAACCATATGCAAAGTGCAAGATCCTGACTCATCTCTAGTAATCTTATGAACTTTCTTTGCGGGTTTAGGTTCTTTCACTTTGCCAATCTTGTTCAAGAATGTATCAATGTCATCCATAGGGAGTACTTCCTCTACTCTTCTTCTTTTCTTCATATTCTCCCTTAACCATTCAGGAACTGTGGATAAATCCATGCCATCTTCCATTTGCTCATCTTCATTAAGTCCTTTTAGCGCTGAAATAATCTCATCATCCCTCTCCTGAGTTTTGAGACTAGAGTGTCTCATATCATGTCACAAATCAACTACCAATTGTACATTAGGAGTTTGTTGCTTGCTGCATTGATTGTGTGGATGAAGCTGCCCTTGGTTCACCTGAGGTAGAATCTCGATATCTCCACTCCACATTCAATCATGATCCATATCTTGTGCCTCTATTTCCCTCATTGATGAAGAACTGACAGTGGGCGTAGGTGTGGTAGACTTATGCCTTTTGCTTCGAGATTCCTTACTAGTAGTTTTCTGACTTGCTTTTTGGATGCTTCTGCCACCTTATCCCCTTCCGTTGAAGTTTGTCCTTCATCCTCATTGTGCAGTCCTGAAGTGTTGATGGTACTTTCATCTCCTTTTGAGGAAGACTACTCGCTTTGCATCTTTATATGTGTGAAGGGGACACCTTGCCTTCTTAACTTATTTATCTTCTTATCTACCCATGCTCTTGATTTATTCATCACTTCTCTCATTAAGATGCCCAATTCTGTAAGCTCTTCTTTCTGTGACCAATTGGGTGGCTTGACTGGCTTGTCCTTTTCATGTTCATAGTGAGGATGAATGTGATTTCCATTGTCTCTAACTTGATCAGGAATAGGGAAAATGCCATATTTCCTCATGAAATCAACTGACAGCCTGGACCCATCTTTCTCCTTATAGCATATTCATCCACTAGATTTGCCCAATAGTCCTGAATGTCAATGTTGTGTCTGTATCTCTTTCCCTTGTAAGTATGGAACTTTTGGAATGGATCAAATTCTTTCCTTGCTCTGTAGACCCCAAGCTGATAAAACTGCAATTCCATACTTACTGTCTCTGCTACCTGTAATGGACATGACTCGAGCATCTTCCCCAATGTGATAGAGGAGGGCATTCCCTGTTTGTGTTTCTTCTTCTGCATAAAATCAAACTTTAATAGCTGCTTGACCACCTTCAGCAAGACCATCTTATATGTAGGATACTTAGGAATTTTGTGAGACTCTGAAGAAAATCCTTGGATCTTGATGTAAGTGAAAGTAGGGAATTGGATGTACCAATATCCATTGATGCAGAGTGGTAGGGGGGGTATTGATTTGAACAAGCTGTTCTTGGTCTCTTAAGGTATTCTTCAATCAAGTGACCCCAAGTGCCTATATGTTTTTAACCTATCACTCTGACTTCCCCCACTCCCTTACTGTTCTAGGGATTCAAGATGGCCCAAAATGTTACTCCAACAATGCTCAATTGGTTCTTGAAATCCTACTCCAAGATTTTACCACTAATCCTCACTTAAGGCTCTCTATCCTTGTAGCCCTAATCAGCGAGTATAATCAACATAACTTTTAACTTTCCCAAAGCATTCCCAAAACCAAGTACAGATTCAGACATCCATTTCCATCTTACACAACATATGTCAAGATGAGGTATTACTGTTTTGGAAGATCTCACCCAAAATCTGCTACCTCCACTAGCCCAAACTCCTAATTAGGCCTCCATTTACAAAGGAAGTACCATTTCTATCTGCTGCCCCATTATGCCACTTGGCACAGAGTTTTACAATGGTCCAAAACTATTATCTGATTAGTTTGTCAATATCAAGTTGCCCTATGGAGTTTCTACCATACCCTCACCAAATTGCTCCAAAAAATAGGGCCTTATGGTCTTAACCCTTCCACTCACTTCCCGGAACCCAACCAAGGTTCTACACCATGTATTTAACATGGGCATACACAATATCCAACAAAATAGCCCCTTCCTTAAGGCAAAACTCCTGCTGCTACACTCTAGCAAGCAAATTCATCAAACTTTCTTCACTTTTCTCGGTGATCACCTGTCTCATTCATTCCAACTGCATAAGATTTGTTAGAAATATATTGTACATATCATAATGGTATCATTCCATGAGAATCAGGGTGTTGTCATTCATGGAATGAAACATTTCATTGGAAAGACCAAACTGTCAAGTTAAAAACCATTAACTTCCAAAGACCAGTCAGCACAAATGGTGAAATCAGAGATAAATAAACTTTCAGAGCATTAAGATTGTCTCAAATGATGATATAATATCCCTAATGCATTAGAAACAACAATATAACTTATATGGATTTAAATCATACAATGAACATAATAAAAGGATAAAAAATTCTGAGATTTATTTGTGTTTTCCTGAGACAGTCCGTACATCCCAACTGTACCCTCCGTACAGAGGTCTCTCCTTGCATTATATAGACTCTTATTAACTTCCCCAACCATATTGGATCGGTTGGATGGACTAGTTAAGGCTAAAACATTCTAAATCAACTTTCCCTCCTAAATGCAACTAACCGTTGGATTTCAAATATTTGAATTTTCAACTTACAAATTATTGCTTATTTCATCTAATTAACTCCTCCAACTGTATGGATTCAATTCCTAATTGCTTCTAGGACCTAATTGACCCAACCTAATCAACTTAGACCCCTTTTGGCACTATTGGCCGCCCTTACATCAATTTTGATCCTAAGTCCTTTATCAAGACTTCTAGGAGTTATTACATGTTTATCAAATTGCTCATTACATATTGCCATTATTGGCTTAAGAACATCCCAATTCACTTTTAAGGATGTTTTAAATTCTTTGCCTTCATTAGATTCCATGGTGACCCTAGGTGTTTGCATAGGTGCCCATGCACCATCCATACTTCTCAATCAATGTCATGGCCTCTTTGTATAATCTCTTATGCAATCCATCTTGAAGTATGCATGTGATATTCATGGTGAAGATATCATTAATCCTCCTATAACTTATTCTCTCACGCAGTGGTAACTCAGGATAACAATCATATACCTTGAATTGCCCTTTTCCATTTCCAACCATGCCCCTACATATGAGACCTGGATACTTGATATTCCTTGCTAGTAGATAGATTACATAGGAACTCATATAGAATTGCTTTGTTTTCACTAAGTTTCTTAGTTGGGTATCCAGATTGTCACTAATCATCCTGGCCCAATTTATTATCACATTTCCTGCTGTTATCTCCTCAATGAAGTAATACATCCAAGTATCAAAGAAAGCCCCTTGAGGTGTCCCCATGACTCTGTTCAGCATAAATATCAAATCACTATACTCATCCTTGAAATCCAAACTCACAAGCTTCTTGGGTAACTTAGAATGGTGTTTCCTTGGTTCGCTGATTCAGTTCTTATCGATGATGTCCATACAAGTGTCATGCCTCTTGTCATACAATGCTTGACCTTCTTCCTTAGTTCTAATCTGCATCCTTGGATAAAATGGAATCCCAAAAGTCTCTCTCACTGCCTCCTCGCTTAGGAATGTGAACACCTTCCCTTTGGCTCTGATTGTCCTGGTATTCGGATCATAATTCTATGCACATTCTACCAAGAGTTCATTACATTGAATAGCTGATGGAAACCTAGCTGCATGATAGAGACCACTCCTCATAGTGCTGACTGCTATATCCAAAGGTAGGCGATCTCTAGTTCTGAACATTCTTCTCTTTAATCTCTTCATATCTATGTGCTCCATATTTGTATCCACAACTTTCCTCCACTTAGAAACCATCAAGGACTCAGGATAAAATCCTATGGATAGTTTTCTTACCAGCAACGTCCTTGCTGCTATCTCTTTACCTTTCGCCATATCCCTTCTTGAAGCTCGAAGTTAGTATGGTTTGAAGGGACTTAAACAAAAATGATAAATTTCAGACTTCTAGATCCCTGATTTAATCCTTGAATTTAATGCAATGACTTAGAAATTTTATCCATAGAAGGTTGCAAATGGAATATAGATTTAGATTGGAGTCTTAGGACAATGAAAATGATCAAACTTAGCCATTAGAATGATAAAATCAGACCTCTATCAATAAATAAAGAATTCTGATTTTCTGAGAACAATTCATGATAAGTCCGAAGACAAGCTAAAATCAGTCCTAACACCTTGTTAAATTCATTATAAATCATGATCCATGGTTTTCTATTATGAATTATGAATCAAAATGGAAACCAACCATGGCAATAAACTCATTTTCTCCATAATGTCAAATCAGATTTTCTGAAGACAAGTCTGAAACTTACATTCTCCGGATGGATTTAGTCCTCAAACTTGTTGATTCTTGCACAAAATTACCTTCCAAAGACCCAGTAACAACCCCCTTAAAGATTAGGTAAATTGGTGAATTATGAGAATTTTTCCCAAAATCGCCCCTGTTAAGGGTTTTCAGACTTCAGTCTGAAGACATAATGTGTTTCAGACCACTCTTAGCCTTGGAATGGGCCTCAAATCACCCCCAATAGATCTGCAATAAACTCCATCAGATTTGATAACATTGGACAAACCCAGAATTTCCCAGAAAAAATCGAATTCCAAGGAGGAATTTTCAGACTTTGGCCTGCAACTTCAAATTTCAGTCTCTTGGTGCCTGGAATCAGTCCAAAAATTTGTGTTTTGACATGGCAATCGATCTGCAAACAAATTTGAACAAGTTTGAGGGGCTGAAAAGTTTACATGATTTTTTTTAAGAAAACCGACCCTCATGAGAAAATTCTCAGACTTAGTCTGAAAACGCCTACCTATCAACACCTTCTTGCCTTCAATTTGGTCACAAAAAATGAGAATCCTCCTTAAAGATCTGCAATCAATCCTGGACAGATTCGGTGGTTGAGGAAATTTCTAAAAAATCTTGCCAAAATCGAGCTCCTTGAAAGAACTCAGATTTAAATCTGAAAATGCTTGGATTTCACCTTACCTTGTGGATTAGAAGCTAAATAAAACTCTGATTTTTCATCAGCTCTCACACCGTATCAGATTTGTTGGCCAAGGTTGGTATTCTTCTTCACCTCAAAAGTTTGATTTTCAACCTTCTTGGCCTTGGACGATTTCCTTCAACCTTCAACCTTCCTTGCTTTCACCACCTTCCAATCACTTAGTCATTCCTTTGTTCTTTCTCATGGCTGTTATTTGCTCTTTTAAAGTGGAGTTTAGTTGATCATTCACCCACACAAGCAATGTGGGATTAAAACTTGCCACCTTGAAACTTGTGTGACCACATTAAATTATTTTTCCCCTTCATTTAATTAATTTTAATTTTATTTGTCTCTAGGGAAAATCAATCCGTCTTGGGATTCCAATTATTTCTCTAAGTCCCCCTTCCACCATCCCAAAAGTGGGAATTCACACTTCATAAGGATTACCACAGTTCTTTCCACTCATCCAAATTGGGAAATTCGACCCCTATAGGGATAAATTCCCACATTTTCATACTTAGCCATTTTGTCTTCACTTGTCCACAAGTGGGGAAAATTGACCCAGGCAGGGATAAAATCAATCCCATACTTAGAAAACTTTTGCTCATCCTTAAGTATCCTCAAGGGGAAAATCGACCCATGTATGGATTAATTCATGCTTTGTTGAGATATTCCTGACTTTGGAAACTCAAAATTCGTCTACGTGTAAGACCAAGGGGAAAATCACTCTGCATTTGAACTCTTCATCACATTCCCTATCCTTAGTATCCAGATGGGAAAAATCGACCCATGTCTGGATTAAGAGTCCAACACTTAGTTTTTTTATTGGAAACTGTTGTGAGGTTTTTACACCATCACCCCATTGCAAATGGAGACCCCCCTCTTTTGCTAGAGCGGTAGGAGTAGTGGTCTTAGGTAGTCTTTTGGGCTACAATTTTTTGAAGTCTCTAAGTTCGAGAGTTGGTTTTGGAAATTTTGGCTTGTTGGGAAGTCAAGTTCGTCTGGAACATGGGCGAGAGTTGTGCTAAATTTTTCAGGAATATGGAAGTGAAACCAAAGGATTTGCGATGAAACAAGTTCAAACCTTTAGAAAATCCTTGTTCCGGCTTCAATTTGATCTTAGAAAGCCAAGATAGATTGTGGGTGGTAGCTCTGCTGAAGGCGCGCTAAATCCTGAAATTTGGCTAAGTACTGAAATATTTGAAAAACTCCCTAAATCGAGAATCTGCACCTTAACTCCTATGAAGCTGAAACCTATCTAAAAGTATTTATACAAATATAACTTAAAGTATAAGAATTCTTATACTTAAATGTTATATTTGTATAAATCCTTTTGCCCCTGAACTGAAAAATGGCTAAGTCCAAATTCAATTTTCGGCGATCAAACTATTGCGCTTTCTCCAATTTCGGCATCGAAGTTTTCACACCTTCCAATTTTCGGCATCGAGACCTTAGCATTCTCTCTAATTTCCGGCCAGCAGGCTCATACAAGTTTTAATTTTCGGCAAGCCCACCCATGCAAATTTTTAATTTCTGGCATGGTAGGTCATACAAGTTTGCAATTCTGGCATGGTGATTATGTCATTTTTTTTTCCGACATGATGACTATGACATGATTTTGGGAGTTGAAATTTTAACTTGCAATTTTTGGAATAAATTTGAGCTTTGAGTGTAAAATCGATCTTGGATGGGTGTTTGGAAATTAATTTTGGAAAATTTGCCCAAGTCTGGAATTTCTGGCGTATTGGTTCATGCAAGATTTAATTTCTGGCGAGCTAGTCCTTACAAGTTTTTATTTTCAGCAAGCTCACCCTTACACATTTTCGACATCATGACCACCTCACCTCTAATTTTGGGCGGCCAACTTGGTGCAAAATTTCGATTTGGGAATGGTGTTTGTGTTTAAATTTGACATGATTTGGGTGGTGAAAATTTTGAGAAAATTGATTTTTGGCTAAGCCATTTAATTATTTTGATCTTACAAGGCAAATTTGGAAATAAAATTGAAAATCGAAATTGTATTTGAAATTTGGGCAAGGTGCTTGGTGCAAGATTTTAATTTCTGGCAGGCCAACCCTTACAAGTTTGAATTTTTGGCAGACCAACCCTTACAAGATTTTAATTTTTGGTAGGCCAAACCATACAATTTTTCTCATTTCTGGCGAGGTGATTGATACAAGTTTTTAATCTTGGCAAGGCAATTACTACATCAAATTTGATTCTTGGCTCGATGGTTCTGACAGGACCTATTCTTGGCAACCCAAGCTTGACATCATTTTTTTTTCAACTTGTTGATTATAACATGCTTTCACACCTTGAGCAATTTTGAATTTTGTGCCAATTTAAAATACAAGCTAAGCATTTTTTTTAAAACCCAAGCCTTTGTTAATTTCAATGCAAATTATGGGGCCCTCTTGCCTTTGTAAATTTCAAAATTAACTTTAAGCCTCTTGCTTGCAATTTTGATTTAATTTAGGGCCTCTTGATGTGTTTAATTCCGAAATTAATTATGGGGCTAGGTGCTTGTAATTTCAATTTTTTTTTTTGGGCCCCATGATGTGGTAAATTTGATGTAAATTTTGGAGCTTACATGTTAAATTCGATGCAAATCTAAGCCCCCATGCCATGCTAATTTCGATTTAATGTGTGACCTACGTGCTTATAATTTCAATTTTAATTTTGGGCCCCTTTGCAATTTCGGATTTAATCACGATGGACCCATCCAAGTTGTCCCAAATTCCTAGAAAGGGCTGCGATTTCGATATTTATTTAATCCAAGGGTTCCAATTTAATTTGAATTTTAAACCCACCACTCCAAGTCGTCCCACTTTGGGCATCTGGCTGGGTATATATTTGGGGACATTGGAAGTCATTTTAACATTTATTTGGAGCGAATTTGGAAGGGTTTTTATTGCAGGTCGAATTTGCAGCTAGGGCAGACTTTTTGGAGGCCTTTTCAACATTCAAGCTCATCAACTAGCCATGCCTAGGGTCTGAAATTTCATTTCCAGCATTGGGCGACTTCTTTTGGCATCATTTTGTGGCTCCTAGGGCATCAAATTCCATGGATTCACATTCAGATCTGAACTTCTAAAATTGGCAATTCAATCTTGTGGCATCTAGGGCATCATCCTTCCATCATTTTACAAGCCAATTCAGCCCTCATTGCATCCAAATTTCAAACATTAAGTTGCAGATCAGAGGTGTGAAGGACTGGAAATTATTATTTTGACAATCATTGGGCATCATTTTCAAACCCTTGGACCAAGCGAATTTTGTTTGAAGGCATCGGATCCCATTTTCCATATTCCGATCAGAACTGTAAGACTTGCAAATCTGCCCTTTGAAAGACAAATCTGGGCATTTAAGTGCCACAAAGCATTGCCAAATTGATTAGAGTGCTGCAAGTAATCTTTCTTTCCAACTTGCAAGGTAAGAATTTGATGATTTGCCATAGATATGAGGAGGTATTTGCCTTTGTTTACACACAGATCTGGGCATGATCAGCATTGCAAGGATTTGAAATTTTGATATTAGTTTGGCTTTGAGGAGGGTCCTCCATTGATCAAAGTTCACTGAACTTCCTTTGTCTCTTGTTGCTTTCCTAACATTAGCTTGTGTTGTTGCTTTCAATCTTTAATGGCAAATCAAACTAAGTAACACACACTAGTTCAACTAAGTTGATAATCAAATGCAATTTAGTGGCTAATAAATGAACAATTTATGGCAAATTTCTTAGGCAATTAGAAGGCTAAAATCTACAATCTAAGTTGGAATCAATCTAAGGTCTAAGTGATCAAGTTAATTGAACTCGACAACATGGCAATCTTAACTCAATTGACTTAATCAATTTTTCAAGTTTTAATGACAATATTTTATTGAATCAAATGAGGTAAGACATGTGTTTTTGCTCTTGCAGGTTGGCAAGGATAGGGTGCCAAGTTCAAGCTTGAGGAATTCACGAAAGAAGGAAGGGCAACCAAAGCAAAAGGTGGATATGAAGGAGAAAAAATAGAATTGAATTTCATCCTTGGAACAACTTAGAAGATCAGAGCAAGGATGGTATGCATATCCTCCATCAACACGCTAGCAAGTGAGCGCTTCAAGCTCGAGTTCAAAGATCTCAAGTGGGAAGGAAGTTATCAAAGGACAAGGTCAAGACATTAAGAAATTTCAAGATGCAAGTCCAATCAAGTTCGAATCATGGCAATCAGAAAATTCAAATTTCAAGCACAAGCAATCACAACATGCCAAGTGTCCTATTTTCTCATTGGTTGAGAAATCATTGTAATTTTCTTATTGGCCCATGATTTGGCACCCTCATGTAATTGTTTGAAAATTTGGCAACCCTAATTAAGGTTTCTAGGGATGAGTCTTGGCCCTTGATTTCAAATGAATCTTGGCCCTTCGTTGTAATTGGACATCTATAAAAGGCCAAGGCCTTCTCATTTGTAAAGGGGTTAGAAAATGAGCATTAGATTGGAGTAGTAGAGAGCTAGTAGGAGATTAGAGTAGGTTAGCCAAGGGAGAGACTTGATCAAATTGTTGTTATGATGCTATTGAAGTAATGGATAATTCATTGTTGGTTCATCATGGTGAATTGCTTAATATTGCTTTGAAGTGTTGCATGGTTTCTTCAATCTTTCACTTGGAGTAGATTTCTTTTCATGTTGTTAGAAGTAGCTTAGTTGGATGAAAGCAATTGTGGATGTTTACTTGTTTGACCCAAGTATACTAGGCCACTAGCCTCCTTGCTGATTGTGAGGAAGCCTTGTGTGGTAAGCTAGTCATTGCACTTAAGTTGAATTGGCATTGGATCCTTAGTTTCTACTTCCAAGTTGGATTAAGGAGAAGGTGTTGATATGAAAACCATTTGTGATCCTGAGAAGCTTGCACTAGGTGAAATTGAGGTCGCTGATAAGATTTCACTTGGTAGAGTCCAAATCACCCATGATTCTTTGCATTCCTAGTTAGAAGTAGAAGTAAGCTTAAGTTTAAGTCGAAGTTGAAGAGTTGAAAAAGGACAAAACTATATTTTCATTGCACATTGTGAAGCCAAATCTTTAGAAGTGCAAGTAAGTTGATATCCATTGAATGAATAACGTAAGTCCCCCT
Source organism: Thuja plicata (assembly GCA_018584345.1). NCBI lineage: Eukaryota > Viridiplantae > Streptophyta > Pinopsida > Cupressales > Cupressaceae > Thuja > Thuja plicata. The sequence continues at coordinate 453,578 of MU223505.1, forward strand.
AAGTGATTACCAACAAATCACATTATTTCACTGAGCGAGTGTCCACAATTGAAGGGAACCTTGAAGTCGTTTCATGATCTTACTTTGCAAGCTTAGCATGAGGGATGACCTTATATCAAGAGAGAATTGAATGTTTGGTGTTTCATCCCGAAACATTGATTATTTGTTTCTGCATGTTGTAGTGGAACAAAACTCACATCAACAGAAATGTCTCAGCAAGTGGGGAAATTCGTGCCATGTCCGGATTTTCACTATTTTAAGCGGGGAAATTCATGCCTTGTCTGGATTTTAACCATTTTAAGTGGGGAAATTCATGCCTTGTCCGGATTTTAACCATTTTAAGTGGGGAAATTCATGCCTTGTCCAGATTTTAACCATTTTAAGTGGGGAAATTCATGCCTTGTCCGGATTTTGTGCATTTTTATAAAGGAAAAAAATGTTTTTCATTAAGATTTTGACCATTTTAAGTATGGAAAATCAAAATTTTATAAAGATTTTAGGGCTCTTATGTACAAAATATGCCTTTATAATGTATTTTGGACTATTTGACTAGCCAAAATATTAATACACTTAGGATTTTAGGCTCACCCACTACAACTTGACCCCGAAGGACTTTAATTTTAAAACTCCGACTTTTAAATCGCAACCTGACAACTTGATTACTTAACCACTCCTCAACCCTTTTAAGCTCTGAACTACCAACTTTACTGCCAAAACCTAAAGATTACGAGCAAAAAGAGGGGGTCCCCGTTTGCAATGGGGCAATGGTGTGAAAAGGTCACAATAGTAACCTTAGTAAAATAGGATGGGCATCTCCAACTTAAGAACACATTCAATAGTGAAATTGTGCTATCGGCCTTTTACAAAGTGATCTTTCATAAGCATATTACTAGCAATATTTTTGAAACACATTTGGGTGGCTAATGAAGTCTTTTATGACAATTGGAGAAACAGGATGGTTAGCAAATACACCAATTGGAGAAACAAGCATATAGGGGCATTATTCTTATCATAACTACATTCTACAACTCTCATCCTAATGATGGATCATGAAGTGTGATCCGAAATGTTGATGCAAATAAACTTTACATCATTAAATCCATAAACAAACCTATATATTCATTATGAAATGTGGAACTCCATTATCTCTAATTGACACCCTTCATGCGAGGTAATTATGTTTCAACTTTCAAAGCAGAACCCTTCGAGCTGCTGATTCTACAGCTCTCATCCTGATGATGGATCACAAAGTGTGATCCAAAACATTGATGCAAATGTATCTTACACAGTTAAATTCAGAAACAAAACTATTAATACATCATATCTTTTGGGATGTGTCATGTCCCTTTATTTTGGCTCGGTCCTATATGTAACTTGTGGACCTATTTGGGGCCACATATTTGCATTGTATTGGGCCGACCTGTTTGTTATTGGAGGTGTGAATCTCATATTTATTTGGCTTTCGGGAAGCAATTGTGATTATCATGGATCATTCATCTCATTGTTGTATTTGCAATTCTAGTTGGAATTGAGTCTCTGGTGTGCAGTTGTGAAGGTGGAAGATCCTTCCTAGTTTGCCCGGCTCACCCAAATTTGTGAAGTCTTTAATTGAAGACAAATTTGCAATAACAAGTATTTTGGAGCTATATTATATTGTGCTTGAAAATAAGAATATTCTGAAGCAGATATTGGTGAATCATTCCATTGTATTAGCAGTATATTATTCTGTCGATCACTATTGGTGGCGATTAATATATTGATATCTGCATCGTCCCAAATTTGTATTGAGCACATATAGTATCATTCAATATGGTTGGCAAACTAAATAGTAATTAATGCTTGTTTGAGGAACAATCATTGTGATATATTATTGAAGTAGCATTGGTCAATATTCTGCTGCGTCTTGGTGTGGATATCTTAATTCAGATCTTGGGAAGGTATTGTTATTACCAGTTCATTAATAGTAATCGAATGCTGAAGCCTAGTTTGAATAGTCGGCGGCAGAATAACATACACACAAATACATATTGCCAAGGTACCAGAGAATGATCATACAAAGGTGAGTGGGCGTAATCTGGAATCGAGCGTTTAGCGATTCCTTGTTGTCAAAAGATCGAGATTTGCATGTTCCGCTAACAAAGTCAATATCACTTGGAGATTTTATACCAGTCGTTGCCTTGCTCATTTCGACTGTTGTAATCAAGTACTTTTATTTGCCATCGAAACTATATAATTCCTGGCACGGGGAAGTCCGAGAAGATCACAAGGGAAGGAATTAGTCATCGATGGCTCATCAAGATGACTAATCACTAAGTTGATGAGTTGAGGGAGGAAACATATATGGGTCGTGTTCTTTTCATGCAGTTGGATCGCTTCATCTCCTAAGTTGGTGTGGCCTCTCTGCTATTTAAGGCTGTGGTTAATATAGAAGCTACTCTGCTGAAGATACGTTGATAACGAATAGGGGTTGATCATCTGCAACAGGGGAACTCTATAAGTGCTGAAGACTGAGATTAGAATTTTTGAGCTGCTGGAAGTAATTAAAGGTCAGGACATTGCTCTAGAAGCAATTGGTTATTTAATATTCTGCAATTATATGTTCTAGTCTTTATATTTGGTTTGGAAATCATTCTATAAGTAAGAAATTTGTATCCTGATTTCAATATCAAGATTAGTCATACTATTGTTGGTTTAGTGTGAATGTGGATTATAATCTGGTATCACATGATCCTACAATAAGTTGCAATTCAAAGATCAGCTGAACATTGAAAACAACTAGATCAGCCAAGTGAATTGTTTGATGAAATTCTGAGGTGTAAAAAGTTGCTCAAACCTTGAAAGGGACATTACTGTGGTATTAGAGCTGGTCATCTTGCCAGTCTGTTGGGTAGTTCAGTTTGTGGATTATAGTATGGCGCCCAACAATGGCCAATGGTGGGTGAAGGCACTACACAAAATTGGTAAGGAGTTTAGGGATGGTGTTGACATCCCACTGGATATATTGGAAGCATGTTTGAGTAAGGTAGATCGGTCACCTTCAATGTTCATCTAGTGGGTTCTTGCTCCTATTGAGATTGCCTTAAGACAACCAAGGTTGTTGAGACACCTTGACAAGGAAATCAAGCTGGCAGCTACTTCATGCCTAAGCAAGATTTTAAGGATCTCGGCTCCTCAAGTACTGTATGATGATGACGCCATGAAGGAGATATTGCACTTGATAATTGACAACTTTCAGAGCCTTGATGACATCAGTAGCAATCCATTCGCAAGGAGGTTTTCTATATTGGAGATCTGTGCAAAAATCAGAGTTAGTAACCTCATCTTGGATCTTGGATCTTGGATCTTGGATTGCAAGATTTGATCTACAACATGTTTCATCACTTCTTGGTCACGATCAAGGAGTATCATGATAACAAGGTTTTTGCTGCCATGGAGAGCATTATGATTTTATGTATTGAGGAGATGGATGTAGTATCCTAACCTATCATATCTATGCTATGGGCTGTTCTTAATCTAGAATGCTTTCCTTCTATTGTGGCATGTAGATTGGTCAATAATGTATTCAAGCATTGTGAAGACAATTGAAGTCTCACTTGTACAAGGATGAGGAAGTTGATAAGAGTGATGGACTACATGAGGAGGATGAAGACATGATCACAAGTTCACTTCAGCGGTTCAACCACATGAGGATATGAACAAACAAGAATCTGCTATTGGAGAAAACATCACCATACATGGCAGCCACAAGGTTGAAAAGGGTGCTCGCATGGAGCTTGCCAAGCCTACATTGATCGATCAGCTACATGGAGACATGGATCCTACCAATATTCTTTTGCAAAAGCCAGTGCTACAACTGATTGGTAAGGAATCAATATGTAATGTGGACACTGATGATGTTTGGTCATGTAGTGAGATTGATTCTGCTTGTTTCATACATATATGTGTATTGGAGGAATACTTGTTGAGATCATATGAGGCACTTTGCCTTAGTGAGCTAATTGTAGAGACTAGGGGATTGCCTAACAAAAGGGACCTACAATATGATAATGTTTGGTTCGTCATGAAAGAACACAATGGAGATGCATACTTGGATTAGTCCAATGGCAACATGTGACTTTCAACATCATAGGCTGGCACTTATTGAAGAAGATGAAGTCACTTCAAGGGAACACAATTCTGATTCCTTGGATTTAATTGGCAGCCCTTGGTCATCGCATAAGCAATGCATTGAGGACCGCAGCATTTTAGTTGGGATCCATGATATTTGGTGGAGTACACTCCTTGGAATCATAACAATTGATGGCACACCTATGGAGATCTCTCACGATGAGTGGCATCTACATAGAGAAGGCAAGTTGTAGCTAAGTTTTGAAATGCCAGATTGTCATTGTTGGACAGCAGCTGATTGATATGATGGCATGATGACATGGGAATTTGGCATCGAGGTGTTTGATACCTTGCTTCAGTGGGAGCTTGACGAGTTGCTCCACAACTCTGTACGTGGCATTGTTTATATCAGAGTGAAGCAACGGAAGCTCAATGAAGTTGTTCCTTTTGCCAACATCCAAGAGGGTTAAGGAGGTGGCGCTAGCAGTCATGATGCGGCGTAGAGGTTTTTGCAGATATGGCTACCAACGTCCGCGCTTGGTTTGGGATCCAGGAGCCTGTTAGACGACAAACGGTTTGATGACGGATTGCTTGAGGACAAGCAATCTTGGGGCCGAGAGGATTGCCATGTCCCATTATTTTAAGGGAATCGTTTTGTATTTTGGCCCAGTCCTATATGTATCTTGTGGACCTATTTGTAACTTGTGGACTTATTTGGGGCCACACATTTGAAATTGTATTGGGCCGACATGTTTGTTAATGGAGGTGTGAACCTCATATTTATTCGGCTTCCAAGAAGCAAATTTAATCACGATGGATCATTCATCTCATTGTTGTATTTGCAATTCTAGTTGGAATTGAGTATCTGATGTGCATTTCGAAGGTGGAAGATCCTTCCTAGTTAGTTGGGTTTGCTCAAATTTGTGAAGTCTTTAATTGAAGACAAATTTGCAGTATATTTATCCGTCGATTAATATATTGATATTTGCATCATCCCAAATTTGTATTGAGTGCATACAATACCATTCAATATGGTTGGCGAACTAAATAGTAATTAATGCTTGTTTGAGGAATGATCATTGCAATACATTATTGAAGTAGCATTGATCAATATTCAGCTGCGTCCTGGTGTGGATATCTTAATTTAGATCCTGCAAAGGTATTGTTATCACCAGTTGATTAATAGGAATTGAATGCTGAAGCGTAGTTTGAACAGTCGACGACAAAATAACACACATATTGAAGAACTATCGAGTGGACGATTGCTGCAAGCAGATCCAATATATATACAAATACATATTGCCAAGGGTGCCAGAGAATGATCATACAAAGGCGAGCGGGTGTAATCTGGAATCAAGTGTTTAGCAATTCCTTGCGGTCTGTTGTCTAAATTTTTGTTAACTCAAAATTTAAAATTTCATGTCAATTCCAAAGCTTGGTTTTTGAAAGACCCTGTGTTGTGTGTACATTTGTTGGTGGTCTGAAGCCCTCCATTCGCGAACTCTGTCATGGGTGTTTTGGTACATTTCTAATTTTCCTTGAAGTTCACTTTGATCGAGGTTATCAGTTTTTAATGATAAATAATTAAAATTATTTTTTCAAAGTAATTTTAATATTTTTCATACATATTCCTCAATTGTTTCTCATTAAAAAGGGCTATTTCAGAGGAAAAACAATTAAAATTTCCTCAAGTTATCTCCTCCCACTCAAAATGCTCAAAAATCTCAAAATTCTAACCTCTTGGGTTAGAAATGCTCAAAAATTGAGCGCACACAACCAAAATGTTTTAAAATGCTAAAAAATTGAGCAAACAAAACCAAAAAAAGGTTTTGAATGCTCAAAAATCAAGCACTCAAAACCAAAAGGTTATGAATGCTCAAAAACTGAGCATTTCTAACTTCTTTTGTTAAGAATGCTCGAATTTCAAGCACTTCTAACCTCCATTTCAAGAACTGGTTGTAACTGCCCGTGAAGAAAAAGTGTGGATCAGGATTTTAATCAGAGCATGAAGTCTTATCGAATGCCTTGATTGCAAGATTTGCTGAAAATGGATTTGTTGTTGAGGTTTTTAAAATATTTCAAGCAAATGCAATGTACAGGTTTAAAGTTGACCTAACTGAGAAAGCACCTGAACTGTTACTGGTTGCAGCGTATACACAAAATAGATTAATTGGCATGGCTTCATAAGATTTCGAGTAAACAAGATTCGTGCAGCCTATATTTAGAACAAAGTTTGGAAATTCATCATTGCATATTGAAACAAAGATTTTTCTCAGATGTTATAGTTTGGAATGCCCTTGTAGACATGCATGTAAACCGCTTGGTGAAGTTTATTCAAAGAGATGTGGTCATATGACATGCCATGGCTACATAGTTTTTGTCAATGCTGCAACTTTAGAATTGCCTAGGTAGACATTCATACAAAATATGAAACCATATGTAGGGCCCGATGAAGGTTTGATTGAGTACTTCAAAGTCATACCAGCAAACTTTTGAATCATAGACAAGGAGCTTGAATTATTTAACAGAACCCCTTTAAACAAATGTCATGTCATAAAATGCAAAGATTTCGAATGCTCTAGCATATATGTACACTACTGTAGAATCATGGACAATGAGTGCGGAGTGTTTTGCAGAATGTCTCAAAGAGATGCCATTTCAAAGAATGAAATGAAATGATTGCAAGTCAATGTAAAATATGATAGATGGGTTTAAATTAAAAAAAAAATGTTGGAAAAATCATTGCCGCTCGTGCCAAGATAGGCAATTTCAATAAGTATCCAAAGCATAATTAAGAAGAAATTCTTGTGAGGTGTTATAATTAGAAATATTTTGGCTGCCAGGTAAATGCACAATGTGGAATCATAGGCAACGCCCCTGAGTTGTTTGACAGAATGCCTCGAAGAGATGTCATCTCAAGGAGTGAAATTCTTTCCTTGCAAGATATATGCACGATGGTTTCGTTGAAAAGGATTTACAAGTCTCGTAACAAAATACAATTGGCAGCTGTAAATTCAAACATCACAACCTTTAAAAATCCTGTCTTGTGCAAGCATAGTGAAATAGTAAGTTTGGAAAGGTGAATAGATCATCATGACATGAAATTCGTAGAAATCTTTTTCGGATGTTGTATTTGCAATGGCCTTTGGTAGATATGTATGCGAACAGTGGAAGCAATTAAAAACATGGAATGCGAACTGTTTGACTGTATGCATCGAAAGATGTCATCTCATTGAAAGAAATGAAATGACTGCAGAACGTGCGCTTAGGGACAGAATGGCTCAAACAAATATCATTTTCAAATATGGGAGAAAATGGTTCCATTTTTAGCAATGCAGCCAGAAAAGCCAGATCAATATGGACGTGACCATGATTACAATGGCCATGATTTCCGTTGTGTAGGTCATAACTTAGATTGTGGTGTTTGTTACTTTGAACATGGTTTTGATCACAGTGGTCCTTCTCGCAGTGGAAGTTTAGAGGTGACAAGGTTTGTGGTAGGTTTCAAGATCTTGGGTATGTTAAGAGAGCGCCTTTCATGAAGAAAAATGCTAAAAGAAACAATCCAAATGTAGCATCCAAAGAGGAGGAGATTAGATATGATCTGTACCAACTTGTGGAAATAAATGAATTTTGCAAAAAAGCTCTCCAAACCTTTGAATTAATGCAGCACTGTTGTATCCTAACAATGTAGTCTTTGTTTGTGTTCTGTTAATAAATGAGGGCAGCACATACTCCAACAAGATGGAGTACATTGCATACACAGCTGATCAATAACTATCGATGGTTGACCTTCATGTTCATGGGGTCTATCTCAGGAACACTCTAAACCTTACAATTATGATGTCAGTCAAAATCTTGGCCTTTTGGGCAAATAAAATGGAAATTGTTTTGGAAACTATAGCTGATGATTTGTCTCAAGTTAAGGAATGCACAGATAAAGAGAATAATATGAATAAAGTCAAACCCCAAATTTGGTACAAATGAGAAGAGATCTATAATTGTAAAGTTACAGATGATTTCATGTTCTCATAAACCGAGGCTATTAAGGTGGAGGTACAAAGATAACTTCAGACCAAAATATCTTATTAAAGGAGCGGAAAGAACGTTCTTAACATGACATTATGATTCAATTATTAAAAGCAAAGTCCATAATGATACAAACCACCACAAATTGATGAAAAATGAAGATGCCCAACAGATGCTGCCAGAACACATCCTTGAAGGTCAAATTGTTGTTAGATCTGGATCTAAATAGGTGATTCATTGATTGGGAGAAAGCACAGTTCTTATCACAGTCACACTAAAAAACTGGAAGTTATGAGATTCTAATTTTATTTTTGTAAATAGTGACTTTTGTCACTTTTGGTCAAAGTTAGTCAGTTGACTCTTTTGCACAAAAATTATAAGATTAATAACTTATTTCAATTCGGGCAAAAATGAGTTAGTTATTTACCTAGAAAAGAAGTTAGTTATCTAAAGAAGCCTATAAATACAAGGCTATTTCTATTGTAAGGAGGACTCTGGCAAAGGGGAAACTGTGGAGAAATTTCTAACGAAACTTTTGGCTTTACATTTTGTACCTAAGGGTTTTTGAACTTGTATATTTTCAAAAGCATAATGAAGAATGCATTTGGTTCGTATGTCCAGATGTGTTATTCAGTTAGTATTACAAATTTCTCGTATGTTAAGTTGGTAATCCCTTTGTATATTTTGTGTAGGCCATTAGTATTTGATTGAAATGATATATGTAATTGACGAAACACAATCATACCTTGGTATCTTGGTTTGAATGTGATAAGATAATTTGTTTCTTCGTATGTGGAAATGTGTTTCTCTTCTTTCATCACCATTGCATATCAAAACTTATCTTGTGCTTAAACCCCCCTTTGTAATTATTATCAGTCATGAAATCCTATTTGGTATTCGTATGTCCTCCATCATCCATTTTTCATTAGTTTTATCTTGCGTCCTTTATGTACTTTTAGGTTAAAAGTACACAAAAACTACAACTCCTCCCATCATTGCAATCTCTCCAACTGTTGGCACGGTTGTCATTGCTCACAGGGCAAACAGGGTCATTTTGAAGAAGCATTCACAGTGACAAATCTGTTTACCGACATGGTCAAAGATTGAGATTTGCATGTTCTGCCGACAAAGTCAATATCACTTGAAGATTTTATACCAGTTGTTGCCTTGCTCATTTCAACTGCCGTTATTGAGCACTTTTATTTGCCGTCGACACTGTATAATTCCTAGCACAGGGAAGTCTGACAAGATCAGAGTGAAGGGATTAGTCATTGATGACTCGTCAAGATGATTAATCTCTAAGTCAATGAGCTGAGGGAAGAAACATATATGAGTCGTGTTCTTTCCAGACAGCTGGATCGCTTCATCTCCTGACTTGGTGTGGATTCTCTGCTATGTAAGACTGGGGTTAATATTGAAGCTACTCTGCTGAAGATACATTGATAACGAATAGGGGTTGATCATCTACAGCAAGGGAACTCTATAAGAGCTGAAGATTGAGATTAGAATTTCTGAGCTGCTGGAAGTAATTAAAGGTCAGGACTTGACTCTAGAAGCAATTGGTTAGTTAATAATTCTGCAATTATATGTTCTGCTCTTTAAATCTGGTTTGGAAATCATTCTGTAAGTAAGAAATTTGTATCCTGATTTCAATATCAAGATTAGTCAATAGTATCATACTATTGTTGGTTGAGTGTGAATGTGGATTATAATCTGGTATCACATGATCCTGCAATAAGTTGCAATTCAAAGATCAGCCGAACACTGAAAACAGCAACCAGATCAGTCAAGCAAACAGTTTGACGAAATTTTGAGGTGTAAAAAGTTTGAGATCAGCCGAACATTGAAAAAAGCAACCAGATCAGTCAAGCAAACAGTTTGAGGAAATTATGAGGTGTAAAAAGTTTGTTAATCTGATGGAGCCCTGAAAGGGACATTACAGGATGGCAGCAATGAGTGCTATGGAAGAAGCTTCTATTGATATGCATGGAAGTTTTGGATGTGAAGACACCACTAGGAGCCAAACAATGTCGGTTACAGCATATTGATTGATAGTCATCGAAGATATGCAAATATCCATGGGGTTTTGGTGTTTGACAGTGAAATGGTAATAATGGGTATTGAAATAAGTTTTTTTCCTTATGATATTCTTGAAAATGCATTCTATAAGCATGGGAAAATGATAGATGCAGAAGATACTTAGAAATGAATATTCAATGAGATTGTTCTTACTCCATGATTAATGATTATGCCATTTAAAATGGCAACTACTTATATTATATAGAGGACTTCCAATTTTTGTTCAACGAACACTTAAAATGGTAAAGTGACCACTCATTTGAAAACAATTTATAATGTTCTAAAACTTTTTATAAAGTCTTAAAAGAAAGTTACACATTAGTTAATTGTTTAGTTAATAGTTAGTTACGGGCTGGGAGTCTATAAATGCAATATTTTCAAATATAAACCGTGTTCTTTTCTTTCAGTTTTTCTTCTGTTTTTGAACACAACTGGGAGTAAACAAAGGGCCGTTAATTTCATACTCTGTACAAGGGCGTTTCCAAAAAAAATGACTAGACTGAAAGTAGATAATGTGGAGAAAATCTATTGAAATTTCTTCCAGCATGCATGTAGGCCAAGCTTGAAGGGAAAGATGCTGAAATAACACTTCAAGATGGATCTTACAAATTTTTCATTCCCTGAGTGAAATCAAACCCACACAAAAAGAGTTTAAGAATAGACTTATTCCTACAACCCCTTGTTCTGAAAATCCTCTTCCTTCATTACCATGTCCTAGTTCTTCAAATGTTAGTTGGTTAAATGGAATACAAAAAGGGGATAATATAGATGAATATGAAATTTTTTTGGAAGATAAAAAAGATAATAGCTCTTTTGTGCCTTGGAAAAATATTGTAAAACACACCATTAAATCAAAACGTATAGCAACTCATTCCATTTTAGTTTTAACAACTATTGGACAACCTTTCATTGCCATGACTAGCACAAAAGCAAGCATAAGGGAACCTTTGCAAACGCCATATTTTCCTTCAGAAATAGAGGCCTTTACTGTAATGTCCCCTATTGGGATCTTTCCTAATTTACCCTTTAATCCAATTTGATAAAGGATGAATTATATCTAGGAATGCACAATTGCTCGCTTAAACCCTTGATTCAGTTCCTGCAGAGAAGTTAGTTATCCATGAAAGGTTGTCAACATATAATTTCATAACATTATAGGAGAATCTTACTTACGCTTGCTAATTACACATGCATGTGGATTCCCTTAAGGCTTTTCCCAACAAACCATCCACATTATGGAGCCCCTTGGGAGATCATACAAGGCACCTCAAACCTATCCATCAAGCCAAGGAGCACAAAATGACACCTGCCATTTGGCCTCCCAGCCCCACTCGGGGTTTCTCTACTTGAATGGAACCTTGTGCTATTTGCATCCTGTTGTGAAGTCCTTCACACATCGCCCCAATCCTTGGGGACCCCCTAAATTTGAAAATGGAGCTTGAGGGCATCTGTTGAAAATGGTTGAAATCTGACTTTTGCGAAATCTGAAGTTTAAATGAAGC
>MU223505.1:536895-550024 GCA_018584345.1 Thuja plicata
CCTTAATCTCTCTCAAGGACAATCCTAGAATGAGAAGAAAATGATAAACATGCTCTAATCTAGCTCAAATTCTCAAAGATATGTGTGCTTGCTATTCAAATGCTCATGATTCATGCTATGAAATCAACAAATGCTTCTAAAATGTTATTCTAAATGCTATGCAAATGCTGAAATGCTATCAAAAGCTCTCAAATGCTCTCGTATTCCTATAATAAGAATGCTTTGCTCTTGAATTTCTTGGATCCCAAACACAAACAAAATGGCTTGTATTTATAGCAATTTCCCAAGGGTAGGGGGTAGAGTGATTTGATCATGGTCAAACCTTGGTTGAGTAAAAAGCTTTGAGGTGTTTTCAAATGGAGGGAAAATTGAGTGGTTGTCCTCAAAGAAATTAGGAATTATTCAATTCAATCATTTAATTAATTTATCCATGTAAGGGTGAATGGGTTGGATTTGATTTTTTTGATTTGAACTATACAATTAATTGTTTAAAATCAATTGCATAATTTGATTAATCCCTTTTAGGCTTGAATTTAATTATTTGATTTCATGATTATTTAATCCTTTGATTTAATTTAATTTTTGTCCACTTTACTTGATAAATGTCCATTTGATTTGATTTCAATCCATTTTAATGCATTTTGATGAGATTTGAGGTAATTGGCTGAGATTTGCAAATTTGAATGTTTAAGATACACCTGGTCAAATTTAGGTGTCTACAATTACATAATCAATGATTCCTAAAATCTTTGATCTATCGGGAACGAAATCAAACTCACATTTTCCCGTAATTAACTTGGTTCTCGTGTGTTTATTCTTAACACACCTCTGTTTCTTCACTTCTTCTAAATCCAATCTTTCTCGGCCTAACCGCTCCATGCAAGTGGTACATCATTTCAATATAGGGATTTTATTTTATTCTTTCCTTTGATTTTGTTCCTAAGGGGGCATGATCACACTATCATCAATCAAATTCTTTCTCAAAACAACATTAAAAATGACTTCATTATAAAAAACTAAAAGGCATGACGGTTCCTTGACTAAGTCGAAAATGTTGGATTGAAGGCTTCAATTCTCACAAGCTAGATATCCTATGTCTTCATATTCTTAGATTCTTATTAAGCTCCTGGCAGCTTCGTACTGGCTTTTGGATGACAACCAAGTTCAAAATCAGTATTATCAATCTTTGGACGACAACCAAGTTCAGAATTGGTATCTTTAAAAATCTTTTATTTACCTTTGGACGACAACCAAGTTCAAAGTCAATTCTATTAGTTTAGTTTAATCAAGTGCAAGACTGATCTCATCAGGCATTTCATTCGATTGTGAGCGAAATTCTCAATCTTTCTGAAGTCAAAAATCAAAAACTTTCTTTGAATCAATGCGTTGCTCGCACATCAATTCAAAGAGGGGAAAATGTAACCACTTGGATTTGGTCTGCTCTAACCATAGACCTTATTTTCCCTAAGTGTGATCATACCCCCAATTATGTACAGACAACTCTTCAATCGACTGCCATAATTCATTCAAATCAGATTTAATCTCCTAAGTGATTCAATCACTAAATTTTATTAATCATCTTATCCAATCAAAACTAATCAATTCAATACAAATAAATTCAAATCAATACCTGGCTAAGGTAATTAATTTAAAAAGGAATTAAATAAATCCCTATTATATCTAAAACACTTGCAAACCCTATCTTCTAGCATAAATTAATCTAATTAATTGTCTATAGTCCTAATTAATTATCTAAAGCAATAAAATGCTTAAATAATTAATATTCCTATTTTTGAATGAATATATTTAATATAATTCATTTCATTAATATTCCCTTTACCCCCTAACCTAACCTACATCAACCACCTTGACCCTAGGTTCAAACCCATCCTAACTTGTTCACCCCATGCTAAATCTAATCCTAATCCTAATCCCATTCTAACCCACCTCCTAATGATGTCACATTCCTAAAATTGTGATTAGGAACTCAACCCACTTGAGAAAGTCAACTTTCTCAAGCTTGACTCCCTCTAAGTCCACCTTCTCAAGCTTGCCTCTTACACCCTCACCATGCCTCTTAAATGCTTGCATTTAATGCACATTCCTCAAGCCCATGCCTCATGAATGCCTTTGGCATTTATTCCTCTTACACCTCATTAATGGGTTTTACAATTCCATTAATGACCCCTGTCCCCCTCTCTCTCCTCATTTCTTATATAAATAGAAGGAGTTTTTGAGCTCAAATAAGCCTGAATTTTAGATGGAAAATGTATTGTTATGCTGTTAGGATTTATATAGATTCATGTTTCATTTAGTTTCCATGATTATGCATTGTTATAATCTTGATTTCTAGAACTAGAATGCATGCTATTTAGATATCTTTCTTATTTTTAATAGAATCTTTCATGCTAGGTTGTATATGTCACTGGAAAAGGCATAATCTGAGGGCTATTATGTTATTTTTCACACTCCTAGTTAGAAAGAAATAGATTGATTTTAGTGGATTTTCATGCTTTACTAACCCTAGTTTCACTAATTTAATGATCTATTGAAGTGTTGTGTCGTAGGTAACAGGTGCACTATTTCACACACACAAGACTTAGTATAAAATAATATATTTATGAATGAATGTGCTATCTCTTGATGTAAGGTTGTGGAAAATTAATATGAATTGATAAATCAATGAATAAGATAGCTATAGAATTCAATATTGGATTATATTTACTATGTACCTCAAATGCATGCGGAAGAATAAAGTATATAGGGTATTTCTTACCTAATGAATGTTTATCTCTCACCTGAATGCTTAATGAATAGTGTAAATAATGACATAAGTTTAAGTAGAGGATAACTCATGTAGATGTATATATCTTAGGAATGATGGTAGGATTATCCTTGCAACTTAATGTTAAAAATAAAGGAATGAATTTAGTAAGCTTAGATTATTCCATCAATGCCTTAATGGGTAACTTGTAATGCATGTTAACAATATCTTAATGGACAAATGAATAGATTAGATTATGTTGCTTGAATAGTGGCGTTAGGGAACCTGAGAGGACTTAGATTAGTTTGTAACATTTCTTTGAAAAAAAATTTCACATCTCTCAGTAGTTAGTTGGCTTGTCCTCCTAGGTTCCCTAGCGGGATGTGACGAATCCCCTCTAGTAGAGAATCGATCCATAAATGCAGGGCAAGATTAGGAAGACAAACCCATTTAGGAAACCTGATGAAGGAATCTAAAATAGGGTTAAAATCGATATGCCATGGCTTAACCATGAACATAAATTGATACTCCAAGCTGAAAAAAATGTTTGCACAACAAATTATTTCTGTCCAAAACATCTTCAAATTTTGCTATAAAATACCCCTTAGCCAAGGGAAAGATGTGCACCATATCCACGAGGATAGGCTATCAATGACTAGATATCCATCCATGAAGCTTCATGAGACTAGGCCAAAAACCTCTGAACCTACAAATCAAGGTATGAGAAGAAAAAATAGAGATTTTGTGGCCTATTTGCTCCTCCACATCCACATCCACATCCACCACAATGGATATTGGATTAGAAATAGGAACAAGCCCATGGTCTGCTCCCAGATTCAATGCAACATCTTCCCTAGCAGCAAAGGAGGGCTCTACAAACACCACACGGGGGCCCTTAACCCCACCCTTCCTTATGGAATGAGAGGCCAAAACCCTTGAATCTCGCAAAGAAACATCATTCGCACTCCCCACACTAGGCACAATAGGAGCAACACCCAAACCAGTTGAGGGAAGACCACATGAAGGCTGATGACCAATAGAGGGTCCATCGACACAGGCTGTAGTAGTAACAAAAGCATGTGTTCTATCAGCCAGGGTACCAATGACGGTGACATAAGCCCTAATCACAGCAGCGGTGGGAGACATCACAACCTTACCAAAAATTGGTCCAAGGCACTTTAACTGATATTCATTTAATTCATATCATTTTAAAGAAATGCCTTTCTAGGCAATTTCAACAGTTTATTACTAATGTGCATTCTCAACTTGCTCTTCCTACTTTAGCTACTCAATTAACTTTATTGTGTTTCAAACTTTATTGCGTCAAGAGGAAGCAAAGTTGATTCAATTTGGTACTCTTAAATCTAATGAATATGATCTTATGTATAAATATCAAAATTAAAATAATTTTAGATCAAATAATAATTATAATAGTTATAATCATCATAGTCATTCCAATAATAAATTCAATTTTTGGCTTTATCATAACAATAATTATAATAATAATTATCATAATCAAAAGAATAGTCCTAATAAAAAACCCCATTGCACTTATTGTGGGAAAGATGGTCATGTGACTAACAATTGCTTTAAAAAGCAAAATGATACGAAACCTATGAATCAAAATAATCAAACTAATCAAAAGTCTCATTATAAGAATAATAATGGTAATCAATTTCATCATGCTTTTACTGTCAGTTATAATGGTTCTAACCCTTTAGAGTGGATTATTGATAGTGGTACATCTCAACATGTTACATTTCATAGAGAAGTTTTTGATTCTTTGCATCCCGATACTTCAAATATTCCTATTCAATTAGCTAATAATCATAGTTGCAAATTTGAAGGTTTTGGTGATGTTACTATTCCTAATGGAAAATTGTATGATGTTATTTATGTTCCTGATTTGAAATCCAATCTTCTTTCAATTGCACAATTATGTCAAGATTATAAGGTTGAATTTCATAAGGGCATGTGCCATGTTCTTGATCCGAAAACTGACAAAGTTGTTGCTAATGTCAAAATGGATCATGATAACTTATTTTAATTTTATGAGTTTACCAATTCCAGGTACTCATTACATGCTAATATTAATTTTAATGTATGACGCAAAAGGTTTGGCCGTTTAAATTCTGATTATATCGCTTTGATGCAAATAACAAATATGGTTGATGGATTTCCTAATATTATTCCTTCTAAAATTATATGCATAGGGAGCTATTTACACATGGTCAATCTTGGAGGGCACATTTAATAAGTTGCACCTCATTCATAGTGACCTATTGGGACCCATGGAGAATAAATCCATCCAAGGCTCAAGGTATGCACTTACTTTTGTTGATGATTTTTCACGTAGGCCTTGGATATATTTCTTGTATAGTAAAGATCAAGTTCTTGATATATTTGCATAATTTGATATGTTTGTTGAAAGAAAATCTGGTTTTAAAATCAAAATCCTTAGACCTGAAAATGGGAAGGATGTTAACAATGCTTTTCATTCATACTTGAAATCTTTTGGCATAAAACATGAGCTTCCCATTCCTTATACACCACAACAAAATGGTGTGGTGGAAAGGAAGCATAAAACTCTTGTTGAGATGGCTAGATGTTTGTTAACACTCTAAAAATATGGATTATAAGTTTTGGGCTAAAGCAATGTCTTGTGCTACTTATTTCATTAATAGGACTCCTACTAAATATTTAAAGGATAAAACTCCTAAAGAAGCTTGGTCTGGTAGGAAACCCAATTTGGAAAATTTAATAATTTTTGGTTCAATTGCTTATGTTCACACACCTAAACAAAAGAGGCAAAAATAAGATGCTAAATATTCACCTTAAATATTTATTGGGTATGATGAACACACTAAATGATATAGAGTTTATAATCCTTCTACTAAAAAAGTTTAAGCTGCTAGAGATGTTTGTATTGCAGAAAATGGAGTTCATGATTGCTCTAAAGTGCAAGATGTTGAATTTAATGGAAGTAAAGTTGTGGTTGTGGAGGAATAACCTTCTCTAAACCCTAATCCTAATGAATCTATTTATATTCCTTCTAGTGATAGTGATGATAATACTAACTCTACTCCTAATGATTCTTCATCCAGTGACGAGTCCATTACTTCTAAGAGAAATCCTATTTGGTTTAAAAATTTACTTTATAAAAGTGATGATTACATTACTATAATGGGTGGAGTTAAACCTAGGAGAATTAATTATTGCAATTATGCTTTAATATCTTCTATTATGCATACTAATGATCCTCAAACATTTGAACAAGCTGAAATACCTCATTGGAAAAAAGCTATGAATGAAGAATATGATACTTTGATTTCTAATAACACTTGGGATTTAGTTAGTTTACCTCATGGTAAGAATTTGGTTTCATGCAAATGGTTATACAAAATAAAATTAAATGCCAATAATGAAATTAGTAAGTTTAAAGGTAGACTTGTTGCTAGAGGTTTTTCTCAAATTGAAGGTTTAGATTATACTGAGACATTTGCTCCTGTTCCTAAAATGCCTATTATTAAACTTGTTCGTGCTTTAGCTTCTAAAATGAATTGGCTTATTCACCAAATAGATGTTAAAATACTTTTCTGAATGGTGATTTACATGAGGAAATATATATGGATCAACCTCCCAGTTTTATTGAAGAAGGTAATGAACATTTAGTTTGAAAATTAAAGAAATCTATCTATGGTTTAAAACAATCTCCTAGAGAATGGTATTCAAAGATTAATGCTTTCTTTATTTCTTAAGGTTTTATTAGAAGTAAAAATGATCCTAATCTTTACATTAAAAATAATGAGGATGACATTGTTATTATCATTGTATATGTAGATGATTTGATTCTTACTTCAAGTTCAAACTCTTTAATTTCTGATATTAAGTTTCAACTTAATCAAACATTTCAAATGAGTGATTTAGGGATTTTAAATTATTTCTTAGGAATGCGAATTTGGAAAAACCCAAAGAGTATTTTCTATCTAAAAGCAAATATTCTCATGATATTTTAGAAATATTTAAGATGAATGATGCTGTTCATGCTTCTATTCCATGTGAATTAGGAACTAAGTTAATAATTGATATGAAAACTCCTTTAGTTGATGCTACTTTGTATAGACAATTAGTTGGTAGTTTAAATTATCTAACTCTTACTAGACCTAATATTGCTTATAGTGTAGGTTTAGTTTCTAGATTCATGTCTAAACCTCAACAAACCCATTTCAAAGTTGCAAAAATAATTTTATGGTATATTAAAGGCACTATTGATGTTGGTTTATTTTATGATACAGATGCTGATTTTTATTTAAAAAATTAAAAAGAGAGAATGCAAAATTTTTGAGGGTGAAGATGGAAAATTTGAAGTATCAAGGTGAATTTTCACCTATATTCCTGATTTCTGCCCAAGAAAAGGACCATTTCTAGCTAAAACTAGGATTTTTGCACTAGATAAATGCATTTCAACTCAAAAATGCAAAGGGTGCTCAAACTTTGAATGCATTTCCACCTAAAATTAGAATTTCCACCCTTGAGTGAGGATCAAATTTCAAGTTTAAAACATGCAAGATGAGGTCTAAGTAATGAAAGATGAATGAAAGTTTAAGTTAAATGAGGAATCAATTAAAAAATTAAAAAAGATGTTATGAAATTTGAAGGCTAAGGATGAAAATTTTGAGGACTTATGGCTGATTTCCACCTAGTATAGACCCAACCCTACCTTGTGATCTTTGTGTCTTGTGATGTAATAATATACTATGATTTGGAAGACTTCAATTTACCCACCTGTACCACCTTTTCTTGATCTCTAGTAAGTGATGGAATAAAACCATTAAGTGAAGGCATAACGAGTCTAGTATGAAGTGCATCTCTAGTGACATAAAAGGTAGACACAAAAAATATACAATTAGGACTAATCATGGCAAGGGTGAAAATAATCAACTGAGAGTCCTCTTTCTAAATACCACACTATTGCAAATTGTATCATGTAAGAGACTTGAGTTTGGTGAATAAGTCCTAGATGATGTCAAAATCTATATGATTCAAGCCAATAAGCCCATTTTCTAAGTATAGATATAATTGGAGTAGTGCAATATTCAAAATGAAATATAAGATTTAGAGATAGACATACATAATTTTCTTAAAGCATCATTACACTTGTGAAACCTCTTTCTTTTCTTGGAAACTCTTTTAGGTTCATGTTCTATACACATGGTCACTTAGTACAACCCTGGTTTCTTCAAATGAATCTCCATTTGTTGTTTCCAATCATATTAGTTAAATAGAGTGAGGGGATTTGTGCATGTTTAATAGACGATGTATGATTGAAAAAAAGTATAGAAGTAAAAGAGTAACAATAGTATAGACCCTATCCCTTAGGATGGATTGTGGGAACAAGTTTACAAGTGAAGGGAGAAAGGTTATAGGGGATGATGGAGATTTTGATGGAGAGGATTAGAAACGAATGGATTTATCTTTGGATGGGTTGTCTTCGCATATAAGACTATTTTGGTTGCTGCATGTGGGGGTTTTGGTGGTGTTATGACCAATGCTTCTTGGAGCGAGTTTTTGGTATGTGTTGTTGGTATGAATGAGCCCATTTATGCTCATGTTGAAGAATTTATTTCTTCTAAAGCTGTGATGATTGGAAGAGTTCTTGTATTGGATGTTGGGGAGGTGGATCTTGGGTCCTTGCTGCTCGATGGACTCGTTTGTGTGGAAATGATCTAATACACCAAATAATCTATTTCTAGTGCTTTTCTTGTTGTTGATAGCTTAGCATTTGGTCTGGCTACTACTGTTTGCACTCTTTTGGTTTCTCTTTGTGAGGGGATATCTTCTCATTCATGATTTGAAGGTGTTAGTGTCTATGTTGTGGCCAAAGTTGAGGAGGAGGTTGTCATTTTTGGGGTTTCCTTGGAATTTTTTCAAAGCTTCTTCCCTTACTGCTTTGATAGGAAGGGTTTTTGTTTTTTTCGAAGAGGAGAGTGCTGTTAGAAATGTTGCTATTTTGGTTGACCCTCTGATCTTTCATTTTGAGAGTGTTATCCCTTCTTTTGTTTCCATGCATTGGGTTGGAATCAAGTTTTTATTGGGGGTATGTATTTCTATCATTTTCATCTTTCCATACCCATTTTTTGTCTTTTCTTTTTTTGGTTCTTATAGTGAGGAGTTTCCCATGTTGCACTTGGAAGTAGCAGAGGCTTTTGGGGGACATTTTGATGACCTCTCTAAGTCTAAGTTGGTGGCCTTTGTTTCTTTTGTTGCTATTTTTGTTGGGTTTTTGTTGCTTCTAGTTGGAGGTTTTTGGTTTGAGGAGAAGTCCATTCCTACGGGTGAAGATGGAGCCTTATTTTCCAAGGTTGGTAGTTTACATTAGTGGGCTTGTGGTGCTATTTTATTGGGCTTTATCCTTGATCCTCTTGGAGTCTTCTCCTACAAAGGCAGTGAATCTTTGTGTGAGAGGCTAGGGTTTGGTTTTCTCTTCAACTTACTTCCTCTTTTACTATTCCTATCAAGATGAAGGCCTTTCCTATGGAGGTGGATATTAGATTTGTGGAAGAGGTTGAGAGATGATGTAAGGGGGATTTTACTCCCCTAATATTTAATTTGGGTGCAAGGAAGTTGCTGTTGTTGATGGGAAAGTGTTTCTCCATAAGATGAAGGTCATGGGAGGCTTTTCAAAACCCATTAATCCAGATATTTTATTGGTCGATGTCCACATGTGCAATGACCTTATGTTTTTGGATCAAATGAAGGTTATGGTAGCCTTTTCAAAACCCATTACTTCATTTATCTCTTGATTTAGTTTCTATTTCTTGATGGTTGTTTTTCCCCTATATTGGGGAAGGTCGGTGTTTCTTGCTTATTTTTTAGGCCTTTGCTATTTGTTGGAGTCTTCTTTGATAGTTTGTTTCATTGTTGTTAGGCTGTTGGTGCCACTTTTACTTGTTTGATGTGTAGCTTTCTCTGTAAATGGTTTTGAGGCCCCTTTTCTATTTGCGGGAGCCTTCCTTTGATAGGTTGTTTCACTACTGTTAGGCTATCGGTACCACTTTTGCTTCTTTGATGTGTAGGTTTCTTTGTAAATTGTTTCGAGGCCCCTTCATAACTTGTTTTAACCTCTAATAAAAGAAAGTAGTGTAAACCCTCACAATTTAAGAAAAATTCACTTTGATCCTAAAAAATTAATTGATTTGACATTTTCCAAGAAAAAATAACAATTAATAACCTCAGATCTAATGTAAATAGAAGATACCTGGTAATTGTTTATGGAAAATCAAGCTTAAAATCTGAGTAGAGGACCCAATCAATCTTTTGACGCTGTAATAATTATGAAAATTCAATAACTAAGGAAACGTTATGAGCCTCCAAGTGAAAGTAACTATTTATGACTTAAGAGGCCTATAATATTTTCCAAAATAAGATTTTTGGTAAAATTATCAACACCTTCGATTAGGCCCAAAACTAGCTTTCCAATGATATATGGTTTGCAAAAAATGAAGAACATGTTAGTAATAACTGAGAGGGGGGGGGTGAATCAGTGGCCTCAAAAATTAATCCTTAAATCAACCCTTCAAAACTTATAACCACAAATTATTTCTCAAGTTATCTTCTGTCCTACAAGATGAATGCCTTGAGTAACTTATATCAATTTACTAGTTGTCAGATTGCTTTGTTAAACCTTCTTCTTTATGTTTACCGATAAGCAGTCATCTATTTACCAAAATATAGTAAATATGCAAAGTATACTGATATATCCATAATGAATTATTTAAGATACAAAATAGTAAAGAAATGAATCATACACACATAACACATGGATTTTAATGTGGAAACCCTGTTAAGGAAAAAACCACTAGGACCGGTACCCAAAAGTTCACTCTTTTGAAGTGAGCCTTGTTAAGAGCCAACCCTGTTAAAGGTTATAGACACACTGTTAGGTGTGACCTTGTTAGAGGATTTTATACATAGAGGTTGTCACTTAGTATCGGGCATCTAATGCTTCCATCCTTGAATCAACCTCTTTCTTAGATTGTCAATAGGCATCAGGCATATCCAATGCTACTTTCATGAATCAACCTTTTTGGCACTCCTTGAGATGTACCTCAATATATAGAAGACTGTTAAGTTCTGCTCGGTTAAGAGACTTGATGCTTCAATGGTTAAACTGAAACATTATGACCTGTTCATATTGCAACTTGAATTGCAAATTTTCAGATCTATTTAAGTACATTACCTCTCTGACCAATGTATCAATTCAATCCTTGTGCTCCACACTTTCTGCTCTGTGATGCTGTGCTCACTGTTTGTCAGTTGTCTGCAAAATTCCTTAGCTCTCCTTTAGCTTGTTTGATCAGCACTGCCTAAAGTTGTTCTTCATCAATTTCTCTTCAACATCCTCTTTTTATTCACTCCCCTTAATCCCCTATTTAAAATAAATTAAGCTCATCTCTTATATAGACATAATATTCATTGTTTCTTGGTTCTTGATTCTTGGCGTGATAAACAATCCAGCCAATTATATTTAAAGCATACCTCTTGATTTTTCTCATAGATATCTTCTTGCCAATTGTACAAATCAACTTTAAATCAATTGCTTATCTCCAACTTTATCTGGATGAATAAAATAATGATAAGTATCCGTTAACTCTATCTTTAGCTTCTTGCCAGCTAGGCATTTTGTCATTTTCTAAATTCTCTATTTTGTCGGTCAATACTTTAGTTATTCATCGGTGACAATTGACTATTCCATCAGTGTGACTTCAGTTTTCATCGAGATCTCCATCCTTGTCTTTTCCGTTGGGCAACACTAAAATTCTGTCTGTCGGGTTACTCTGTGTTTTTCTCATCGGGCAACACTGTAACTTTGATCGTCAGTAATTCTGCACATTTCTTCATTGGGAAACACTGTGACTTTGTTCTTTTACTCTGACCGTCGGGTGCACTCCATCAGTGTATTCAGTCACTTAGTGAATACTAGACTTGTATGCATTACTGATTAGCATATCCTTGATTCATGAGTTCTTTTAAAAGTCTTTGGCAGTATCTCCATGACCATATAGATTATATTAAGTTGACATCAATGACAATACAATACATTAACTGATTTAATGCCTTGCACGATCATCAACTTAACATCTTCAAACATTTAATCAATTACATGTCATCAATCTCTCCCTTTGTCATTGATGGAAACATACTATATTATCATACTATACTATTTCTAATACAATATGAAATATACAGTTTCATCAAGCTTTCCTAATGTAACTATTACAAATGTCTGGTTTTCAATAAGATCAAGTAGCTTTGATTTGATTCTTGCAGTCTTTCTATCTGTCTTCAATCCCTTCACTGGATGGATGTAGAATCTTTCTTTCTCTGATTTGACGTGTTCTCCTTCTGTGTTAAACTCTCTCCCTTTGACTATTCTCCTTTCTTTTGATGTTTTTTGTTTCACTTGTCAACAACTCTCCCTCTGTATAATATTTCCATACAATCTCTCTCCCTAAGGATATAATATCTCCCCGTTGGAGTAATGTGATAATGGATAATCTCTCTCCCCTTTCAAAAGGATGTGATAATATCGATAATCTCTCTCCCTTTGACATCAATGCCAAATAAATATCTCACAAATATCTGACATTAATGTCAAGCAAAATTTTCTCTCTATCCATAATATATTCCTTGAATTTCCCTTATCCATCAACAATATATATACAGGGCTTTGTGAAGTCTACATAGCATGTCCCTTTTGTCTGGATCAACAAACCCTTCTGGTTGTTCAATGTATACCTCTTCTTCAAGTATTCCATTTAGGAATGCAGACTTGACATCCATTTGATATACCTTGAATCCTTTATATGCAGCATAAGCAAGTAATATTCTTACTCCTTCTAGCCTAGCAATGGGTGCAAAGGTCTCTCCATAGTCAATTCATTCTTCTTGTGCATACCCCTTGCATACTAGTCTTGATTTATTCCTTGTGACTTCTCCATTCTCATTCAGCTTATCCTCAATATCCATTTTGTACCAATGACATTCTTGTCATCTGGTATAGGTACAAGTGTCCATGTCTTGTTTTTCTCTATCCGTTCAATCTCCTCATTCATAGAACTAAGCCATTCATCATTATCTAGTGCAACATTGATAGATTTGGGCTCATAATCACAAATAAGACATCTTGTATTTAGAGACTTACTTCTAGTTCTCATACTAGTGCTTTTATCCCCTATAATCTGGTCTTCTGGATGGTTCTTTCTGACATATCTTGCAAGTACATGTATAGCTCTTTGTCTATCAACTTGTGTTGGAAACACTGAGAGGGGGGGGGGGGGTGAATCAATATTTAGCTTATTATTT
>MU223505.1:588054-621504 GCA_018584345.1 Thuja plicata
TAAGTTGTTGACATATGCTACTGCTGCCGAGTAGATCTGAAATACAAAAAGTTTTATTTGCTACATCTAGACCTGAGGATAACTGATTCACCCCTCCCCTCTCAGTTATTCTAAATTCATTCTAACATTTTTATCCATGTAATGACTATGAACAAAGAATCGTATATCTCAACATACGAAGAGATAGACTACTTCATCACATTCAAACCAAGTTACCAAAGCCTGATTGTGTATCATTACATCAACTACATAGATATCACCATCTTACACATGCACATAAGGTTACCAACTTAACATACAAGAAGTTAGCAACGATAATACATGAATACATTTAGAACACACGAACTAAACTATATTTTTCATTATCTCTTGGAAATTACACAATCCCAAAATCCTTCCTATACACATGGCAAACAAAAAGTTCTTCAAAATATCTCTAAAAATTTATCTAGAGTTTTCCCTTTGTAAGAGTCTCTCCCCCTTTTACATTATAAATGGCCTTGTATTATATAGTCTACATAGGATAACCATCTCCTAACTACCCAATAACTACCTTTTAATTACTTTTTTGAAATAAATTTGTTTTGAAAATAATAAACTTTATTTGGTTAGGATTTTCATCACTTTGGCGCAAATAAAGTCTATTTTCTAACCTTTAGGACATGAGCTTCACTAAAGGGGAAATACATTATTACGTGCGTTCATAGTGGGGGGTTTAAAATGAGCAAAAACAAGGGGCAATATATTGCCTAAATAGGGGGAGGGGGTATTTTTGGGGTGGGGGTTGGGGTTTTTTTTGGGGTGGGGGTATTGGAGGGGGTGACAAAAAGCGATTTTGAGTCAATATTTTTTGAAAATAGGGGGATTCTTTAGTATGCCACAAATGCATGTGCTATGATTCAGGTTCACTAAGTGAAGCCCCCATGACCTTTAATTACAATAAGTGACATTAGTCACTTTTACAAAAAGGATACCTAGAAACACTTGTTGACAGAATAAGGAAGTCGTCAATTTAGTCAAAATGAGAAGCAAGCCTTCTTGTTATTACAAACAACTTGATCTTCAAAGAAATCTACTCCTACTCAATCACAATAATATTTGTGCAATCAAATCCATTTTTTTGTACTCTTTTTGTGTCCCAAAAAGAAATTGTGTCAATTGATTTTGCAACTTTGGACTGCATTTTTTTTCCTTCTCCAAAAGCACTACAAAATGCAAGATGAGATTCCAGTTTATCATAGTTCACATCATGATAAGATTCACCTTCTTTCCATTAATGAAATATACATTATATTTGCACTATATTAATTTATCAATTCATATTTTTACATGGAACATTATTCAAAATAAAGTTGTTCTTCTTGGCCTAAATAAGCACTGAGGCTTTTAATTTGATGAACTGATTGCAATTGCAGATGCTTTATTTTATTTATCTTCTCAAGTGAAGGGTTTGACCATGGACCATTCCATTCCACCTCATTTGACTAAGGATTTTGAATTTGGAGCAGTTTGTGATCATTGAGCTCATGTACCTGCAATAAAGAGTGGGCAAGGTCCTAACAATGGCACTAGAAGACATATGAGTATTGGAGCTTAAGGAATCCTCGCTCCAGAAAGAAATTATTCTTGTTTGAAATGCTATAATAGAGACAATAGCTCACCACTAGTAGGTTCAATTTGTATTTAAACACCTCTTATATCTATCTCTTCACTAGCACCTTCTATAAGGTCAACAAGAGCTTCTTGAACAAAATACTCTTCAAGATTCACAAAGTTTCCAATCATCAACAACAACCAAAATCCAACTTATTTGAATGTGGAATTAGAATTTATATAATCTATCATTGTTTTGAGAGCAATACAAACTTTAGCCATATGAGATCCCTCAGTAATACTCAGATGTATGATATAGTCACAAATTTCTATGGTGCAAGTCTATTCACAAATGGTTTTATTTAGCATCACCATTAGTCTCATTATCTTTTCTTACCAAGTTGGTTTTCTGATTTTGCATCAACATTTACAAGAAGAACAAGAGATGCAACACAAGGGAATACTCAATCTATATTGACATATGATATACAAGCACCAAGAAAACATGCAAAAAAAACCACCATAATCTTAATGACATTTTAATAATAAGGTTTGAAGTGCCTTCAAGATAGCCATCGCAGGTATGGTCATCCATGAGATTTTGCAAATACAATGTTTGACAAAACTCAACTCTGTTTCTTTGGTCGATGTTCATACCCTTTTCCAAAGTTCCCATCTTGGCATGAGTAGTGGAATTTGGCCTTATTCTTGCAACTTTCATTTCTTTGATAGTTTGTAAATCCTTTTCATCAAATTCATTTATGCACATCTCATTGCAACCATCACATTCAAATAGATGTGTTAGTAAACAGATTTTTCCTTCAACAACGACCATACAAATTGAACCCCAAAGCCCACAAAGAAGAACAAATGTTACTAATAGATGGACAAGTCATCATTGAATTTATGTATTTCCTCTGAATTGAGAGGTACAACTCCCTCCTAAAAGATTTTCAATGAATTTTAAAATGCTGGTATTCTTTTCACCAGAAAGCAATAAATGCATTCACATCTACCCATAACCATGAGATATATGGAAAAACTAAAATTTAGAATATAAAGAGTACATAAAAAGGAATGCACAGATTGCCCTTCCCCACACTCAACACAAGAAACAACAGAAAGGATGCATAATACATTTATGATAAAGTTAATTATTCTGAATTCATAGATTCAGGAATAACTATCTCTATTTGATGAAATAACATTCGCATTGAAAGGATTACATAAATATCCAAATTTGCAATCTCACAAAAATACAAACTAATACACAAATTAATCTATATTTTACTTTATTTCTCAATACATGAATGAGTTCACAGACTCAGACCTGCGCTCCACAAAACAGAAATGATGATTGCCAGAAAATGAAAAACTCATCTTGCTGTCCCTTTTCTTCCTGTAACAAATCCCTCTCCCTATAGCACACAATCTCCAGAAAAAGAAACCTCAACGCTGAATGTGTTTAAAATTTCCTCTTTTTTAGACCACTCCCTCAGTTTTCAGTGTCTTTTTCGGTTATGCAACTGTTTCTTGGAAATTTTTGTTTAATTATCTCTTATCTTCTCTTTTTGGGGCTGACACTCTTTATGATAATTTATCCTTATCATAATGTTGTATACAAATATTTCACATTTGAAACATTATAAATGTAACATTATAATAATACATCCAATAGTAGTGGCATTGAGAATATAAAATATATCTTCATCTATATCACGTTATTTATTCTGTCATAATCATTGTCCAACATTATTTGTTTTAACCTTCTTGCACACACCAAACCATGACAAATTTTGAAGATCGCTCCTGTGAGAATATGGAGAATTAGGTTTCCAAAAATATACTAAAATATCAGCAAAATCCAACGGTGAAATATCGAGTTATGCCCCTTGCAAGATGACTGATTTTTCTGTGTTCAAAAAATTCATGTTTGCAAAATCTTTATTTAATCTTTCTTTTGCATGATTGTCTCATGATTTCTGGGATTCTTCTTAGCAGATTTGGCTTGTGAAACAAATTTTTACCACCTTTTACTTCATTTAACATCAATGTGAATTTCTCATAATATTATGTAACTTAGTTTGTTTGATTTTCAATTGCAAACAATCAAACAATTTCAGTAACTCTGTTTCTTTGTTGGGTTTGACCATGCCAGAATTTTGTCAAGCATTTCAAATTGATGAAATGAAGGTCATTTTTTTCGTTCTTCATTTCTCTTATTGGGCCCATCGAGGACAAGACCAATTTCATCTGTAAATGACACTTCATGTTATCAACCCAAAATTTTGAATCATTCTACACTGCTTTGAGCCACTGTGAATCAACTAGTTGGTTGCAGCTTCATGCTTTGAGTCTGCATTTTTGACCATCATACCTAAACTTTGAAATGAACTATTGATCCTGTGTTCAGAACCTTTTAACTTTGAATTCTGAATTTGGATGGGCCAATCTGCATTTTGAATCTTGAGCCAGTGAAACTTGGGATTCGAACTTGACCTCTGAATCTCTGTACTGAACTTGGCTGGATTTGAACCATAAGAACCAACTTGAACCATATTGAAACCTTTGAACCTGTTTGGACCTCTTTGAACTTAGTTCGAAGGGGTTCAATACTCATGCTTAATAGATAAAATATTTATCTGAGAAAGGATTTCTTGGAAATGAGTTGAGTAACTGAGAGGGGAGGGGTGAATTAGTTACCACAAAAACAAATCCAAGTCCCTTAGATGTCTTAAACAAATTTATCACTGTTGCTCAGTTAACACAAATATTCTACTGTCACTCGGTTAACTTAGCAAATCTTAAGATATTAACTGTGATTATCCTTTAGTAATTAATTGCAGAAACATAAACCATAAATCAAATAACATGTACACAGATAACACCAAGATTTAACATGGAAACCCAATATGAGAAAAACCACCAATTGCAACTAGTCACTGTTTTTCACTCTTTTGAAGTGAGCCCTGTTAGGAGTCAACCCTGTTAAAGGTTACACTAAAACACTATTAGAAGTGACCCTGTTAGAGGATTTAATCACCCTGTAAGGAGTGGCCTTGTTAGAGGTCTTCAAACACTTCAATGTAGAAATGTCACATTGTGAGAGGATTTACAAAAGACTGTTAATTCTACTCCGTTAAGAGAATTTGGTCACTGCTACAATTGTTAGAGAGTAACAATGGATTGACCTATTTTGATAAGAAACTATCTTTGCTGATTCAGATCTCTGCTATGGATTTAATTACTTGATCCTCATTGATCATATATTCCATTGCAACTCTGTGTGTTCTGTCCTCAATTAGAATCCCATCTAATTTCACCTCCACTCTTCATATCAAAAAACATATATCTTCACACCTTCAATCCAAACTTGACCTTATATATATATGATAAGCCTTGTCAAGTCAGCCTTAATAACCTTCCAAATAAATAATAAAACTCATGTTTTTCGGCTGCATATAACCATTTAAACATAAAATGTAAACTGCTATTAGTCGCCTGACACTGAATGCTTAACTCGGTCAACACTGAAATCTTTCAAAGACCGACCAAAACTATAATTCCCGAGTGAACTCAGTTAGAACTGAAAATCACTTTGGTCTTCTTCAATGCCCGAGAGAGCTTGGCATACACTGTCTGTGCTCGGATAGGATTGGACATTTGTGTAAACATCACTACATTTGTGTAAACATAAATGACAATACACAATTGAATAATGGTCATCAACAAGTATTGACATAGAGAAGACCCAAATTTTGAATTTTTAAATTTGCGTCTATATGGGGCTAACATTGTCTCTACAGGGGGAGTACTTTTTCATGCAAAAATAAGAGAATTTCCAGTATTTCTGGTCAAGGAGCAGTGCCATGGACCATTGGGAAATAGAGTCATAAAGAAATGGAATGTGGGAAGTTGTTTGCAATGCGGGTGGAGGGGAGTAGGGCAGACGACAAGCCAAAACTGACACCAAGCCAAAAGATGAAAGCAAAACCAAAAAAACAACAAAACTAGTGGCAAGCCCAAAGCTTGAGAATTATTCCAACTACCACTACGCACAAAAAAAAGATATTTAAAATATGTACATGGGTAGGAAAAAACCCTACCAAAAGGACCAGAAGCAAGAAACACTTACACAAAGCCATCCACCAGCTAAGAGAAATAGGAGCCTTTTCATAGCAACTGATTGTGCCTTCTCGGTGTAGCCCCTATGAACTGCCATTTGATAACTCCATCAAAGCTACAAATCATATTAGTAGCATGTAGGAATTTATTGAATAACCATTCATGCTCAAAAAGCCATTCTTCATTATAAATATTTGCATTATCCAAAGTCTTTTTCGTGGTATCCTTCAATCAAGTTCTTATCCCTAGCTGCAAAAAATAATGTTCAGAAAATTCTTCAGGAACAGTTATGCGTTGCTCATGGTTGCTGCTGCGAAGATCATTTTTCTTTAAATATTCATTTGCATCATGACTAGTTTCAACAAAGAATGAAAATTCATCCATCATAGGATCAAATATCTCATTAAAGTTTACTTCCTCTATCAAGAATCAAGTCATTTTCAAACATGTAAAATATTTCATCTCTCCCTTTTGCCATTGTATTATCACATATTTCAACATTATTTTCACAATCCAAACTAGCAAAATCACTTAAGGGAGAATGAAAAGAAGATTCATTCAACATCTCACTTTCATCTGGATTTGGAGTGATACCTGAACCAATCCAAGAGGAGTCCTCTGGTTGAAGAGATGACATGAATCCGTCCATGATTCCTTCTTCTTCAATGAGGAGGGTGTTATTCAGCATTTGCACTGAGTTATCTACAAGTTGAAAGACATCTTCAAGATTTTTTTTAGTGGGGTTTCAGCCTGCGAAGATTTCTTGCCAATGTGCATCTCTATTTCACCAATTTTATTTTTAGAGTGACAAGAAACTTCAATGGGTTGTTCATGGATTACAAAACATGAAGAATTACCTTTAGCCATTTCATTAAAAGTAAAAGATTTAAACTCCTGTGGCATGCAGTTTTGAAGTTTTTCACAAATAGGATGTTCTGAAACAAGATAGTTGTCATCACTTTCAAATTTGGAACTTTCTAAATCAGGAGAGAAGAAAGATTCAGATGCACCTTTATCATCTTTATCCATGAGTTCTTGAGTGCCATCGTGATCATGAAAGACTGCATAATTGCGAGATATGATATTACCGGAGGCTCTTCATCATTGACTGCCAGTTCTTCTTTTAGTCTTGCCACTCTTCTTTCATACTCCTGCATATATTTTAATTTATGATACCTTGCACAAAGACTTGTCCATAAAAGAGTACTTGCATGATCATCTTCCATGCTGATGTTATTTTTGACAGCCTAAGAGATACTTTCTTTGTAATTATCCAAGAACTTGTGCAACACTTTGTCATGCATTGGATATATTTCGATAAGGGCGGGATTAGGCCTTGTCTTTTTCATGATCTTTATAACTGGCATGGTCATCAATAGAGTCGCCAATCTCCTGCATACAAAGATACTTCAAAAATAACTGAGGAAATATATGCATCACTAGCCTTTGATTCCTCTCCCTAGTAGAGTCGCCAAAAATCTGTTAGTAAACAGATTTGTCCTTCAACAATGAACATACAAAGTGACCCCCGAAGCCCACAAAGAAGAACAAATGTTACTAACAGATGGATAAGTCATCATTGAATTGATGACTTTCCTTTGAATTGAGAGGTACAACTCCCTCCTAAAAGATTTTTAATGAATTTTAAAATGCTGGTATGCTTTTCACCAGAAAGCAACAAAGGCATTCACATCTACCCATAACCATGAGATAGATGGAAAAACTAAAATTTAGAATATAAATAGTACATAAAAAGGAATGCACAGATTGCCCTTCCCCACACTCAACACGAGAAACAACAAAAATAATGCATAATACATCTATGATAAAGTTAATTATTCTGAATTCACAGATTCAGGAATAACTATCTTTGTTTGATGAAATAACATTTGCATTGAAAGGATTACATAAACATCAGAATTTGCAATCTCAGAAAAATACAAACTGATACACAGATTAATCTATATTTTACTTTATTTCTCAATATATGAATGAGTTCACAGACTCAGACTTGCACTCCACAAAACAGAAATGATGATTGCCAGAAAATGAAAAACTCCTCTTGCTGTCCCTTTTCTTCCTGTTACAAATCAGTTTTCAGTGTCTTTTTCGGTTATGCAACTGTTTCTTGGAAATTTTCTTTTAATTATCTCTTATCTTCTCTTTTTGGGGCTGACACTCTTTATGATAATTTATCCTTATCATAATGTTGTTTACAAATATTTCACATTTGAAACATTATAAATGTAACATTATAATAATACATCCAATAGTAGTGGCATTGAGAATATAAAATATATCTTCATCTATATCACGTTATTTATTTTGTCATAATTATTGTCCAACATTATTTCTTTTAACCTTCTTGCACACATTCCTCTGTATCTCGTGAACCGAGATGAATTTCAAAGATCACCCTGGTGAGAATCTGGAAAATTAGGTTTCCAAAAATATACTAAAATCTCAGAAAAATCCAACGGTGGAATAGCGAGTTATTCCCCCCACAATATGACTGATTTTTCTGTGTTCAGAAAATTCACGTTTGCAAAATCTTTATTTAATCTTTCTTCTGCATAATCGTCTCATGATTTCTGGGATTCTTCTCAGCAGATTTGGCTTGTGAAACAAATTGTTACCACCTTTTACTTCATTTCACATCAATGTGAATTCCTCATAATATTATGTAACTTAGTCTGTTTGATTTTCAATTGCAAACACTCGAACAATTTTAGTAACTCTATTTCTTTGTTGGGTTTGACCATGCCGACATTCTATCAAGCATTTCAAATTGATGAAATGGAGGTAATTTTTGTCGTTCTTCATTTCTCTTATTGGGCCCCTCGAAGACAAGACCAAGTTCATCTGTAAATGACACTTCACATTATCAACGTAGAATTTTGAATCATTTTGCACTGCTTTGAACCACTGTGAATCAACTAGTTGGTTGCAGCTTCATGCTTTGAGTCTGCATTTTTGAACCATCATACCTAAACTTTGAAATGAACTATTGATTCTGTGTTCGGAACCTTTTAACTTTGAATTCTGAATTTGGATGGGCCAATTTGCATTTTGAATCTTGAGCCAGTGAAACTTGGGCTTCGAACTTGACCTCTGAATCTCTGTACTGAACTTGGCTGTATTTGAACCATAAGAACCAACTTGAACCATTTTGAAACCTTTGAGCTTCCTTAAACCTCTTTGAACTTAATTCGAAGGTGTTCAATACTCATGCTTAATAGATAAATGTTCATCTGAGAAAGGATTGACATAGAGAAGACCCAAATTCTGAATTTTTAAATTTGGGTCTAACAAGATGATATCCCTTTGAAGCGTTTTTTATTAACTGTTCATGTTTCTCCATATTCTTCATGTGCACTCCAACCTGCACTCATTTTTATTTCATTCTTAACATGATATATAATTAAGGCATATGGTCAAACAGTTCTCGTGTATTGTCTAAGATTCCATATTTTACCTACCGTTTGCATTTGGTTGAAATTTGTTAAAACCTTTTCAACAAATGCATCGTGTACATATCTCGCAATTACTGTAGAATTTTCAGCATAGATTTAGTTAGAAAGAAAAATAAAACTTGTACAATAATACAGAAGAAACATAGAACTGTCAAGAAAGAAAATTCTATATTGATTACACACAATTAAATATGTAAATTACAATGAATATATAAATACATGAACATAAATTAGAAATTATGCATGTAAATGCATGTAATATTTGAAGAGGTGGAAAAAACAATGAATAATTATCTTTTAGCTTACAAAATCCAGAACATACAAGATAACCTTCTCCGTCAATTACAACAAAAAATATAGTTGTAGATCCAAAAAGAACAGAGATAACTGCAAGTCATGTGAATTGAAATTAACGCTAACAATTACCACTTTCATGAGATGATGTTTCTTTGAAGCTTCAGAAGAACAATGCAAGTGCTATCATTGATTGCAAGGTTCTTGATAAAATCCTTGCACAATCTATTTTGTGTTTATTCTGCAACCATTACAGAGACCCTCGATGCTTTGATGAATGCATACTCTCTGTTTCAAAACCTCCATATTGGCAGCGCACATGATTGTTTGAAAGTTGCAGAAGCATACTATAAAACCACATTTGTAAAGTTAGCTTTACTCCAACAAGCAAGTGAAAACAGAGGAATTTAACTCCACATTTATTAACTACATCACCTTGAAGTTTTTAAAACTGTCAAATAAATCCAATTTGTGATTAACTGCGATCATTACAGTCCATGAGATGAGGCATTTTGTCAAGCAATTCAGCCACATTGTTTATTATGATCCCATTCTTAACATACTTATTTGCCAGCGCTCTTCCAATTGTAATGTCTGACAAAAATACCCCTGCAATCATTAGCTTCCATGAAACGTCGTCTCTGTGAGGCTTTCGAACACATGTGTCTGCCATTGTATATGATTCCACAGCTTGCTTGCATGTACAAACCCCCCTTGCTGTAGGATTTGATGGATGTACATACCCTGTTTTAACTAAAAACCTTCACAGAGAAATCGTTTCTACAATCCATGTGCATCGTGTATGCTTCTACAGGCCGCATGCATGTTTAGAGGGCATTTAAAAACTGTAATCTCTGAGAAAATCACCGTATGAATATGTGATAATGGATGTCTATACAGCATTCCGAAGATCTCATTATGGCTCATAATGGGAAGGTGCAGGCCAAAGGTTGTAGAAGTTGGCTTTAAGCCTTCCAATTGCACTTGCTAAAAGTTTCTAAAGCCTTTTCAACAAATTAGTGTTGTGCATTATCCTGCAACCAAAATTGTCACTGAACTTTTTTCAACATGAGCATGAGTGTAATGGCAAACGTTTGCAGAAGACTCGAGTTTTCCAACTCTTTAAATGTTCTTGAAAAACAGTTACAATTTTTTGAAATAGAGATTTCAAAAGTTAGAAATTTGAAATAAAAAAATTCAAATTTCAAAGACAAAATTAGGATTTTGGAATATTATGCATGAAAGTTAGAAATTTTAGCTTTTGAGTGTGAAAGTTAGGATTTTGGATCAAAAGATGCAAAAGTTAGGACTTGGGCTTCTCAAAACACGAAATTTAGAGTTTGGAGTCAAAAGGTGCGCAAAGTTAAGGTTTTTGAAAATTCTGCACAAAATTCAAGTTTTGGAAGCTTCATGTGTGAAAAGTTAGGATTTGAGAATGTCAAAGCGTGAAAGTTAAGGTTTTGGAAGATTTTGTGCAAAAGTAAAGGTTTTAAAACTTTTGCGTGCAAGAGAGTATTGCCTAGACATGGCGGTGAAGAGAGATGGCTTTGCGGTTGTTAGATATATACAATATTCTCCTAGATCCCCATCTTTCCAATGTAGGAGTATCTATCAATGTAGTGTTTGCTATGGTTGGGATCGTAGTAGTGGCAACTCCACTTGTCTCTCCATGATCAAATTGACTTAGTGCTCTAGCTAAAGAGGGTAATGGTTGTAACACACATGCTCAGGATGTAGGTCTCTCCATTGGTCTATCATCATCCTTCTCCTTTACTCTCTTCTCTATATCCTCTACAATTGGTTGATTCTCATCCTCATCCTCATACTTTGATGTGCCCATGTCCTAGGATCACCAGTGGGATGATTTATGGGAAATCCATGGACAACATGAACAATGCTCCACCATCTATTGTGGCCTTGAGTCACACCTATATCATCATTATTATTAGATATAGGAGTTGCATCTCATTCCTCATCATTTGCATCACTCAATGCAAAATACGATGCGGTGGGTCAAGGCTCATCACTAGGTCTCATTACATTGTCAGCTAACCATAAGTAGGTTGATAGTGCACAAGGATCATGCTATATCTGACTAATTTTTCATGTTACTCCATTAGAGTAGAACAAAACGATGATGTACTCATAGTGGTCAACACAGATTCAACATTGTTGCATCATTTTCATATATTATGCGATGCCTATCCATCCATTCATAGTCTTGTACAATCTCCACATGATATCTATCGGGTGCAATATATAAAATGTGACTGTGTGGAAGAAAATAATGGACCTACCTAGAGGCCAGTTAAAACCTCAAGGGATGCACAAATTCCTTGTGCCACCTCACATTTCTAGCTAGGAGTGCTAGGGAGATCATACACACGATGAAGAGTTCTGCTTGGTTACTCAGATGTGACTGAGTTTAATTATCTAGATGTTTATATGCAGATGCCTTAAATGTAATTAAATTAACTAGATGCAAATCAAATTTTTATAACCAAAGAAAACAAATAGATAAGAATATTCTGATTATGGGAATTTAACTAACTATAGCGAACAGACCCCGAGCTCCACAAGTTCACTGTCTCTGACAAAAACACAATGTAGTGACACTAGCGCGTCTGTCGAACCCCAGCGTGCTGCGCTGGTGTCTCATATAGTGATGCAGGAGAATCTTGGGTTTCTTGGCAATCTTGCATCACCCAAAAATATTTCCTTTTAGTTTGTTCCTGTTAGCCATTTTTTGTGTTTTTTGGTTGTGTTCCTTGGTTTTGGATCATTTATTGTTGCAGACCTCAGGGTAGGTTTTGGATATCACGTGTCACTTATGTATAGGTTTTCACCTCAATCTGATACTTAGTAGTGGAGTTATCTTGCATTTATTCTCGGGCCTATGTGTTCATGTTCTAATGGTCAGTTGGAGTTTTATGATCTCGCAAAGCAATTTTTCGATTGATGAAGCTTTGTGGCTCATATCACGATGTTCTTTAATCTTTGGCCGACATATATCTTGGATCGTGCATCATTTCTACATCTTGGCATCGAGATCATTATGATTTGGGTCTTGACTTATATTATTGTATTATAATTTCTTTTTCTTGGAAAATCTGATAGATCTGGGCTGACATATGTGTTGCAAAGGCTATATATATTGTGGCATTTGTTCCAAAGTTAAGTAGCTTGGTAGTAGATGGGTAGTATCTCAAAGATAACTCTTAGTAGTTATGTTTTCTTCCATTATGGATCTAGATTTGTGTATGTAATCAGGCATATATGCCTTAAGTGTAAGTCACCACGTTGTTGGGAAAATCTGATGTAATTCTTATTTTTAATTATGCAAAGGCCTGAATGGGAATATTTCCTATTCATTCTTATTGTTGTTATTGATTTCTACTGTGTTGACTCTCACTACATGGTTTGGATCATCTCCTTTGGGGAAAATCCTACCATGAATACGTCAGATGGTATCAAAGCATGATTGATGTTCATATGATGGTAGATCATTCTTCCTGAGCTTGCAAAATCTTGGATGGTTTGTTGTGGGGTGGCCGAATGTGGATCTGACCCGCAATTGCAGAGGATTTGTGTGAGGATGGGTCAGAGAGGAACTTTTGTTGGTTGTGGAGCTTGGAATGGGTTGTGGTCCTCGAGGCATCCTGTTGGTGAACAAATTGCCAAATCGAGGCAGGATGTGAGCATGCTCAATATATCGCTGAATGGGAGACAATTGAGATCTTGCAGTCAGATCACTGAGTTGAGGCAGTTGCCCCATGAGAAGGGAGAGATGCCGATGAGTAAGATGATCCCTAGAATAGTAAAGTAGATTTTTGAAGACCTTGGGGTGGGATAAGAAGTGAGATCTGAAATGCATTGGTTTGCAGAGGAATCCTGAACCAAAGAGTGAGTATGGGTAAGCTTCTAAAGAGATGAAGATGTTGAGTTGGCACTTACTATTCAAGAGGTGGATCATTTGGCCTATCAGAAGGATTGTTCAAAGGAGGAAAAGGAAAGTTAGATTTTTCATAGTAATGGAGGTAAAGCTTGATGAGGTAAGCACACATGTGAATGTTTTGACATCAGGTATGAAAGAAGTTTCCGAGGATAAAGTAGATGAGGTAGATGTGGTTGTGAGTAAGTTTTATAATCAGTTGATTGAATCTGATGGACAAGTTGAGAAATTTAAGGAGTGTCTTGTTGTTGAGGTTGATAATAAGATTGTTGATGTTGAGGATGTTACCATAGTTGAGATAGAGAATGAGTTTCCTTTGGTTGAATCTGATGACCTAGTTGGGTTAGTTGAACAATATATTGATGTTGAGGTTAGAGAGGGTATTGATGCTAATGAGATTGTTTTTGATCAGTGTGAGAAGGTTTAGAATAGGGTTTTCATTTGTGATTATGAGCAAGTTCCTGATGGAAAGTTGCAGACTGAGATGCTTCAGTTAGATGTTGACTTGTTGTAGAGATCACCTAAAGGGTGTGAGAGAGAAGACATTTGTTTCTTAGTTGATTTTAGTACTAATCAAATTTATGGTGTGAAAGAGGATGTTATTGCATGTGTCGTAGTGCAGGTATGGAAATAGGAACAATATTTCCTTGGTAGAGACAAGTATTTGGGCAACATGATGGATATACCAAAAGTAAAGATGAAGACTGAATCGAAGACAGAGTTAGTGATGATGAAGGAAGAAGTAAGGATGAAGGATAAAGGTGGTCGAGTAAGTTAAGTTAATGAATTCATTGTTGTTGATGGACTGATAGCAGAGAGTGCTCAGATGTGTTATGAGGATAATGATAAGTGGCAGGAGTTATCAAGAAGCTTTGTGAAGAAGAGTGCAGATTTTGTGCGTGGTTATGATGTTGTCTAGTTTGATCTTTCTAGTAAGTTTGTTATCTAGTTTGTTTCAGTGCAGACTATGTGCAGATCAGATCAGAGAGGGAATACATTTTTTGTTTGATTTCATACTCTTAACCATGAGGGTTGGGAAACCAAAGGTCAAAATGAAGTCTAGTGATCAGTTGTGTATTTCTTCTTGCAACATCAAAGTGAGAGGCCCACTTTTTAATAACCCCGGGTGTTTGATGCAGGAGCATCTTGGGTTTTCTTGGCAATCTTGCATCACCCAAAAATATTTCCTTTTAGTTTGTTCTTGTTAGCCATTTTTTGCATTTGTAGTTGCACTCCTTGGTTTTGGATCTTTTGCTGTCGCGGACCTCAGGATAGGTTATGGACATCATGTTTTACTTATGTTTAGGTTCACACCTCAATCTGATACTTCGTAGTGGAGTTATCTTGGATTTATGCTCACGCCTATGTGTTCTTCATGTTTTAATATTCAGTTGGAGTTTTCAAATCTCGTGAAGCAATTTTCTGATAGATGAAGCTTTGTAGCTCATATACACATGTTCTTTGATCTTTTTCCAACATCTATCTTGGATTGGGAAACATTTCTACATCTTGGCATTGAGATCCCTATGATTTGGGTCCTGACCTATATTGTGTATTACATTTTCTTATTCTTGGAAAATGTGATAGATCTCGACCAACATATGTGTTGCAAAGGCTCTATATATTGTGGCATTTGTTTTGAAGCTGAGTAGCTTGGTAGTAGCTAGGTAGTATCTCAAAGATAGCTCTCAGTAGTTAGGTTTTCTTCTAGAATGGATCTGAATTTGTGTATGTAATCATGCATGTATTCCTTAAGTGTAAGCCGACATGTTGCTGAGTAAATCTCATGTAATTCTTGTTT
Organism: Thuja plicata; assembly: GCA_018584345.1. Lineage (NCBI taxonomy): Eukaryota > Viridiplantae > Streptophyta > Pinopsida > Cupressales > Cupressaceae > Thuja > Thuja plicata. The sequence continues at coordinate 603,293 of MU223505.1, forward strand.
ATGATTATGCGAAGGCCTAAATGGGCATGTTTTCTATTCATTCTTATTGTTGTTATTGATTTCCATTGTGTTGACTCTAGCTGCATGGTTTGGACCATCTCCTTTGGGGAACCTCTTTCCATGACTACATACATGCGAGCATAAATAAAGTGCAAAATGTAATAACAAGACACTAAGCTACAAATGTACGATAAAGATAGAGAAGAAAAATATAGACTAACACAATAAAAATAGTTTGAATGCATGAAATGAAGAAAAAATGATAGAGAAACAACTATGGATACCGAACGAAGATATTCTAAGAAGATAAAATGACAAGTAGACTAAGCGTATTTGAATAACATAATGAAAAGAGTGAGAGAAAGGGAATGGAACCTGATTCAAAGGTTGATAATGCGTTCCAAGTTGAAGCTCACAAACACATCACGAAAACCTACACACCAATGAGAAGAAGAAAAGTTTGGGGTGGATTTTTGGAGACTGGCCTCAGTCAAGTTTCTGTTTTGTTGTCTCCACCTCCACAGTAGTCGTTAGACATAGAAAATTGGTAATAGATAACCAAGTTGATATGATAAATGAATGATAATGTAAATAGAAAAATAGATAAGAGAAAAATAACATGCTCACAAAGATACAAGGAGGAGATAAGAGAGACTCCCCCACGAGAGTGAGATCCCAAGTGAGATAAGTAGAGCCAAAAATGAGAGTTGGAGTAATTTGATAATGAAAAACTTGTAATAAGAGGATATAGAGAGACAAGAGAGTGTGGAAAACAATGACCAAGGTGAAGCTGTGAATGATATCCAAGAAGCTGTAGGTTGTAACCAAGAGATTTCTAGAATGGCCCTGAGGTCCAAATAAGGGAAAACAAAGGGTTTAAGATGGACCCTAACAAAATCCCATGTAGGGTAGCCATTATTGGGGGCTTTACGAATGAAGGTTGAAATTTTTTAACGCTCCAACGACAACCTACACATATGTAGATTTGTGGATGGTAGCACACTGCACAGATGTCTCCTTGGTGTGCACCTGTCCAAAATTGTCAGGGCTGGGTGGAAAGCATCTTGAATTAGGTGATGAGTTGGCAGATGATAGGGATTGCGGGGCTCTCGAGTCTAAGGCTAAAGTGGAAAAATGAAGAAATGGCTTATTACACAGGGTTGTAAAATTTAAGCCATTATATTTTCCCCTCACTTTAGCGAGGACATCATCCTTAGGAGAAATGCAAAGCTAAAGTAAGAGAAACTTTACTTGACTTACCTGTGGGAATTCTATCATGTGGGGTTGCCCCCAGTTAGGAATTCTTGATTTGCCGATGAGTTGCATCTAGAATACAAGATGCAAACAATCATGCTAGATGATAAGACAATGTGTTTGATATGAGATTATTAATGGTATGCCGATATAACTGGAAATTTGTGCTATGCCAAGTAGCCATATGATAAGGCAATTCTTGATAAGCTTTGACATGCGTAGCGAATGCTATATATGCATTGATGTAGAATGGGGTCCTTCTTCCGAGAGTCAGATTGACTCTACTCAAAGGTCTCTCTCCTAGACCTCCTAGTGTACTCTCAACCCTAATATGAGGTAAGTCACTAAGAACCTCACCTCTTTCTCAAGACCCAGTTCCCATCAACAAATTATTCTTCCACACTTGCTGAACCTACAAGGGTAGATTCACTATGAATAAACCAACTCGTTCAGCCAATGCACTCACAACATCTTTCTTTTTTTCTTTCCCTAGCCAGACTATTACCAAGCTCACCTAGGGTAAGAGCTCAAAAATCATGACTAACACTTTTCCTACCAAAAAGAAAACTATATATAGGGGCTCCTCTCGAATTCCATCCAGGCACATGGTTCTCACCATAGATTCAAGAACCTCAAGGAGCCATTCATTATTTACAACCCAGAATGAGCCAAAAACTTACAACTTGTGAAATGAAAACAAAACATTAATCTTCTTGCACACAGTAAAAAATGATACTTGAAACAACTAAACACAATCTGCAACTTTTCATTAACTAGAAATAAAGAAAACCATACATCCAACTCTCGAACCTCTTCTCGAACCACTTTTTTTTGGAAATGAGGGCTTGGGAGATCTTAAAAAATCTTCCCATCATTAGAACATACTTAACTGCCCACTCAAGTCGAAAGCATCTTTTCAGGAATAGTTCCAACTGACCATACTGTCCACTTAAGACAAAAGCCACTTTTCCCAGGCCATTGTAACTGAATGTGTCGAGCAACAACAGTACATTCCAAGAAACACGAGTACATGCCGAGGATCAGTACATGCCGAACAACAATAGTACATGCCGAGCAACAATAGTACATGTCAAGCATTAGTAGTACATGCCAATCATCAGTAGTACATGCCAAGCATCAGTACATGCCGAGAATCAGTCCATGCCAAGCAAATTATCTTGATGCATTTTCACTTTCTAAGGTTCCTAATGCCTTGGTTGGATTTCTAGAGGCTTAAAAAATACCTCTACAACACACAATTAACCTAAAAACATGCATCTAAGCAACTAGGGTGTCTATTCACCAATTTGACCCATTTTGCACTCGATCATTACAAGAGTAAATGAACAAACACCTTACAAACCAACTTAAAAAATCCAAAATGTTCCTAAGGTCCTTTAACCCTAAGTGCTCATGCACCATACTCCCCCAAATAAGAGAAATCAACTTCCAGGTGATTGGATCAAGTCAGGGTTGATGCCTAACTTCATGAACTCGGTCTCTTGTACCCATGTAGCCTTTGAATCAACCTGTCCTTGCCATTTGACCAGATGTTCCATGTAGGTTTTTGTTCTAGTCTTCTTAGCAACTCTTGAATTCAAAATCTTTGAGAGGAACCTCCTACTGCAATATGATGAGCATGCACGAAATAACAAAAATATAGAGCAACCGTAGAACTTAGAGTGAATCTATTGATCGTGGGCCACTTCGAGGGGGTAACCTCCTTTGAGCAAGCTCAATACAATAAATTTTTCGGTGTTATTCAAAGGCCTCAGCACACACTTATATACTAAGTATAATCTAGAAACGTATTACTACCTATGCATGTGGGATAATAAAATATACTCATAGGACGACTTACAAAGCATATGCATCCAACAACACTAAACTAACAAAATAAAAAGAAGGAACACACAGGTTCCTAACATCCCCTCTCTCTTAGAAAAAAGCTTTGTCCTCAAAGCTTAAGGTGTGGAAATTGATGCTGAATCTTAAGAAGGGGTTCCCATGTAGCATCCTCTAGTTGCATTCCGTGCCACTGAATCAAGACCTCAGCGATGGAGCGAGAGCGAAGCTGATGAGTGCACCGGTTAAGGATTGCCGCAGGCTCCAGGATAATGGATCCTTCTTTATCCATTTCAGGGAGAGTAGTTTGGGCTCTGACATTGGTACCAAGAACTTGCTTGAGACAAGAAACATGAAATAATGGATGAATGCGGGAAGAAGGGGGAAGTTCCAGTTTATAAGCAATTGAACCAATCTTTTTCAGAACCTTATATGGCCCATAAAATTTTGGGGCCAGCTTATGATGCCCTTTAGGCTTCAGGGAGGATTGCTTGTATGGCTATAGACGCAGAAAAACCATATCCCCAACTTGAAATGAGCGCTCAGAACGGTGTTGATCTGCCTGCTGTTTCATTTGATTTTGGGCCATGTGAAGATTATCCTGTAAGGTGCAAAGAATTTGATCCCTAGTGCGGAGAACTATGTCAACTGCCTAGACTGGTGAGCTGCTGGGAGTGTAGGGAAGGAGCACTGGAGGTGCCTGACCATAGACTGCTTCATATGGAGTCATTTTAGATGCAGTGTGGTAAGAGGTATTGTACCACCATTCAGCTAGGGGAAGCCACTTGGCCCACTGATGTTTCTGTTCTGAAGTGAAGCAACAGAGATAATTTTCCAAGCATTTGTTGACAATTTTAGTCTGACCATAGGTTTGTGGGTGATAACCTGAACTCATCTTCAGTTTGGTGCCAGTTTGCTGAAACAATTCAGTCCAAAAATGACTAGTAAAAGTTGCATCCCGATCTGAGACAATGGAAGAAGGGAGGCCATGAAGACGGAAGATCTAGTCCATGAAGATTTGTGTAACTATGGAGGTAGTATAGGGGTGGCTGAGGGAAAAAAAATGACTATATTTGGAAAGATGATCAACCACAACCAAGATCACTATTTTGCCACCTGATTTAGGAAGCCCTTCAATGAAATCCATAGAAATATCAGTCCAAATCCATGTAGGGATGGGCAAGGGTTCCAGCAAGCCAGGAAGGAGGGTCGTTTCACCCTTGTGGTGTTGGCAAGTATCACATTCAGCCACCATCTGTTGAATCATCTGTTTCATTCCTTTTCAAAAGAAGTTGTGCCTTGCTCGCTCATAAGTTTTGAGGAATCTAGAGTGCCCTGCCAAAGGAGAGGCATGGAGTTCATAAAAGACAGCCTGTTGAAGATCTGGATTCTAAGGAAGCACTAGACGACCTTTGTATTGGAGAGAGGCACCATCCCAAGAGTAATGTGGTACAATAGAAGGATTATTGGCCAACTAGTGAATGATTTGAGATAAAGAAGAGTCACTGACATAGCCCTGCTGAACAGATGCTAACCAATTGGGAATTGGCATAGAAATAGTTGAAAGGGAAGCTTGATCATCAAATGTGTGAGAAAGAGCATTTGCAACAATATTGTCCTTACCCTTCTTGTAGGTGATCTCATAATCATACCCCATGAGTTTGCTGACCCATTTCTGTTGTGCAGGGGAGGATACCCATTGTTCCAGGAAAGAGGGACAAGGGAACAAAATTAGGAAATGAACCCTATGGCTAGATTTGGTGGTGATTGGCTGAGAAGCAAAAAAGTTAGGGAAAACCCTAAAATTAGATAAATGAGGGATTTAGGGCTTTGATATGTGAAATTTGGGGTAAGGTCTTCAAGGAAGGAAGTATGCAGAATGGTATTTTGGCGGTTCTAAGGAACTTTGAGAGGAAACATAAAGAAAGTAAGGAAGCTATGGCTAAAAAATAGAAAAAATTTTACTCTTTTTTTTTTTGAACAATCTACTTGGGGAAAATCACCCAGATACATAATAATTGAAAATAAGAACTACAATAAAAAGAAATACTAGGATTGGAAATGAATCCAGATGCAAAAAAGGAGCCTGAAGGCCACGACGGAAACATTTTTTTGATGAAATTTCCACCCAGCGTGCCCAAGAAGGTGCTCTGATACCAGATGAGAGGAACCTCCTACTGCAATATGATGAGCATGCATGAAATAACAGAAATATAGAGCAACAGTAGAACTCAGAGTGAATCTATTGATTGTGGGCCACTTCAAGGGGGTAACCTCCTTTGAGCAAGCTCAATACAATAAATTCATCGGTGTTATTCAAAGGCCTCAGCACACACTTATATACTAAGTATAATCTAGAAAAGTATTACTACCTATGCATGTGGGATAATAAAATATACTCACGGGATGACTTACAAAGCATATGCGTCCAACAAAACTAAACTAACAAAATAAACAGAAGGAACACACATGTTCCTAACAATCTTCTCTTCCTTTGGCTTTGGAGTAACTAGAAGTTTCATTGCTTTGAGATCCTCTACATCTACTGAAAGATCAGGACCTCCTTTTGGAATCGGTCCCTTATAGGACACAAGATCTGCCACATTAAAAATTGGAGATAACCCTATATCAGTAGGAAGGTCAACTTTGTAAGCATTAGACCCATAATTTTATAGAATTGTACAAGGGCCTATCTTTCTCATCTGAATCTTACTTGGGACACCTTTTTGCAATCTTTCTTTGTTCAGGTGCACCATGACCAAATCTCCAACTTGGAACTAAACATCTCTTTTCCTTTCATCTACCTTCTGCATGGTGTGAGTTGCACTTTCCACTAATGTATTCTTCACAATATAATGGACTTCTTTCATGGATTGATCAAAGTCTTTAACATAACCACTTTTCTCTGCATTTTTTCCAAGATCCCTGAGTTGACATATACCCATGGGATGAATCCCATACACTATTTCAAAAGGGCTCTTTACATGGGATCTATTAAATGTATCATTATAGGAAAATTCTACCCAAGCAAGTAACTGATCCCATGATTGTCCATATTCTTTTGTGAGTCATCTCAAAATATTTCCCAAGCTTCTGTTCACCACCTCAATCTGACCATCGGTTTGTGGATGATATGTCGAGCTAAAGGAAAGATTTTTACCAAGCTTCTGCCATAAGGTTTTCCAAAAATGAGTCATAAACTTAGAGTTCCCATTTGATACAAAAATTAAGGGTAATCCATGTATATGTACTACTTCCCTAAAGAATAAATTTTCTATATAACATGCATCATGTATGATTTTTCATGGCACAAAGTGAGATATCTTTCTAAACCTGTCCACAATCACAAAAATATTGTCCATTCCCAACTTAGTCTTAGGAAGTCCAACCACAAAATCCATACTGAGGCACTCCCAAGGTCTATTTGGGATTGGAAGGGGTTGATACAATCCTGCATTAGATGAAGTCCCCTTAGCCTTTTGAAAGTCTATACAAGTCTCTACATACTTATAGACACCCCTTCTCATTTTTGGACAATAATAGTACCTTTGTACTAACTCTAAAGTTTTATGCACCCCAAAATGTCCACTTAATGAACCATTATGCTTCTCTTGCACTAAATTCTCCCTCATTGAACCTCTTGGTACACATAGTTGTCCTCCTTTAAGAAGAAGACCTGCTTGTAGGGTAAACCGAGAATACTCACTATGAAAGTGGTTTTGAAAATCTTGACATACCTTATAGGCTGCTGAGAAATCATCATCTGCTGGATATAGATCCTTGAAGCTTTGTATACCAATGCTTCTCAACTGGACTTATTGCACTATGAGAAACCTTCTACTCAATACATCTTCCACCTTATTCTGAACTCTTTTCTTGTGCTTGATGGTGAAGGTATAGAATTGGATATACTCCACCCACTTCATATGCTTATGGCTTAGTTTATCATGTGAATTTAGAAAACTTAAGGCCCAATTGTCAGTAAAGACTACAAATTCTTTAGGAAGGAGACAATGTCTCCATTTCCATAGTGCTTGCACCAAATTATACAATTCTAAATCATATGATGAGTACTTCTTCTTTACATCAATGAGTTTTCACTGTGAAAAGCTATTGGCTTTCCCTCTTGACTCAAAACTACACCATTGGAAATATTACTGGCATTACATTCCACAGTAAACAACTTGTCAAAATTGGGAAGTGTCAATATAGGTTGAGTTGATATTCTTCTCTTCAAATTCTCAAATCCCTGATTATCCTAATCATTCCATTGGAATTTGGCTTTCATACCTCCTTTTATGGTATCTAAAATAGATGCGCTGATTTTCACTAAACTATCTGATAAACTTCTTGTAGAACTGTGCTAATCCATGGAAGCTTCTTACTTCTGTAGCTAACTTAGGTGTAGGCCAATTCAAGATTGCTTCCACCTTGTTTGTATCCATTTTCAAGTCACCCTCTGATATAACAAAACCCAAGTATACCAACTCTTGTTTCATGAACTCACTCTTCTGTAAGTTGATTGTCAACTTCTCCTCATGTAGTCTCTAGATTACCATTTGCTAAGATGATCCACCTTGGTTTTACTAAACACTAAAATGTCATCTAAGTACACCACAACCCATTTTCCAATGAAGTCATTCAACACTTCATTCATCAATCTCATAAATGTGCTTGGGGCATTGGACAACCCAAAACTAGGCATACCAAGCCACTCATAGAGTCTCTCGGTAGTCTTAAAAGTAGTTTTCCACTCATCTCCACCTTTAATTATTATCTGATGATACCCACTCTTAAGATCTATTTTCAAGAAATACTTAGCTCCACCTAGATAATCCATTAAATCTTCTATCCTAGGTATTGGGAACCTATGCCGGATAGTAATTCTATTTATGGCCCTGGAATCTGTACACAACCTCCAAGTACCACCCTTCTTTGGGGATAGGACAATGAGGATATCACATGGACTTATGCTCTTTCTAATCAACCCTTGATCTAGTATCTCTTGAATTTGGTTAGCAATTTCTACATTCTGTTGTGGGATCAATTTATAAGCAGCTTTGTTTGGAAGTGAGGCTTCTGGGATGAAGTCAATCTGATGACTAATAGACCTCTTAGGTGATAGGTTAGCTAGTTGACCAATACTAACTATGGCTTGGTATTGAGTTAACAACTCTTTGATTTCTAAAGGTAACTCTTCCTGCTTGTTTCTCTTTTCATCCTTTGGCTCCAGAACCAAAGCAAAGCCCATTCCATCTTCTTCCTCTAGTGTCTTCAAAAATTCTTTTTCTCCTACCAATAATATGTTAGGGCCCCCTTTCTTCACTTCTTCTTCCAAGATTTACTATATCTTGAAAGTCACTCCATCTTTCTTAAAGGAATAGGAGTTCTTAGCTCCATCATGTAGTACAACTCTATCAAACTGCCAAGGTCTATCCAACAATAGATGACAAGCATCCATGGGCATGAAATTACACAAAAATTGGTCCTTATACCTCCATATGGAAAATTCCACCAAAGCTTGTTCATTGACCAATACATGTTGATCTTTGTTCAACCATGTAACTCTGTAAGGGTTAGTATGAGGAATCTTTTTCAATTTTTACTTTTCAATAGCTTCCATAGAAACTATGTTATCAGTAGAACCAGAATATATGATAGCTTTAAAAACCTTACCTAGTACCTTGAATTTAACTCTAAACAAAGATCTTCTTTCATTTGGCTCTTCTTTGATGGGCTCTTTGAGGATTTCTCTGCAAATCATCAAATTCTCCCCTATCTCAGAATCTAGGGCAACTTCTATTGTCTTGCTGCTAGAAGACTCTTCTTGCACATAATTGATTCTTTTTTATCCTCCTTGTGATGTAGAACCCTTCTCTGGACACCTATAGGTAGGATGCCCATACTGTTGACAGTTATAGCACTTCATTGAAGAGAAATAAGATCCTCTTCCCTGGTTATTGGTTCTTCATCTTGAACTGTTATTTGACCCTCTTCCCTAGTTGTAACCACCTCTTGTGTTACTGGATTCTCCTTGATTCTCTATGAGTTTGGACTCACTCTGATTTCTAGCCTCAAAGTTCCTTCCACCAAATCCTCCTCTGTGACTTCTATTGTCTCTTCCTTTTCCTCTATTGTTTGAATCTTGCTTCTTTTTGAACTTCTCTTCCACTTTGAGAGCTAGCTGGTAGGATTGATGTACTATTTTGGGACTTAAGAGATTGATTTCCTCTTGGATATTCCACTTGATACCATTCAGATACCTAGCCACTTTTAGGCTCTCCTCTTCCATTACATGTGACCTTAAGCATAACTTGTGAAACTCTTCTGTATAGGTACTGACTTCTAAGCCCCTATGTCTTAGATTTTTTCTCTTCTTGTGCAACTGCACTTCATAATCATTAGGAAGATAAGTATCTCTCATTTTAGCCACCATACCTTTCCAACTAGTTATAGGATTTTCCTTCTTTGTTCCTTTCATCATGGACAAACTTCCACCAAGTGAGAGAAGTCCCTCTAAATCTTGTCTTGGCTATTCTAACTTTCTAAGCTTTGGTTACATTATCACAGTCAAAGTGATTTTCAAGGCCTTGTATCCACTCCATGAATACTTCTGGTTCCATCTTACCACTAAATAGAGGCACACCTTCCAAGGAATTACCACTCATTGCCTTTAACTCTTTCAAGAATGGCTCTTCTTGAAGCACGGGGTTTGGATCTAGTATTATGTCTTCCTCGACCACTAACTTACCCTCTCCTTTAGTTTCCCTCATCAATTCACTAACTGCTGCAGTCCTAAGCTGCACTTCTTCTAACTTAGTTGCCATTTTGGCCAACTATTCCTTCAGGAGTCTATTCTCCTCTTTCCATTCTTCTACATCCTTTTCCAACTCAGCATTGAACACCATTTTGAATGAATCTACAAACTCTTCTGAAGATAACACCCAAACAACAAAAGCCCAATCTTTTATGATCTGATACCAATTTGATGCAGAATGGGGTCCTTCTTCTAGGAGCTAGCTTGACTCTACTCTAAGGTCTCTCTCCTAGACCTCCTAGGGTACTCTCAACCCTAATCTGAGGTAAGTCACTAAGAACTTCACCTCTTTCTCAAGACCAGTTCCCATCAACAAATTATTCTTCCACACTTGCTGAACCTACAAGGGTAGATTCACTCTGGCTAAACCAACTCATTCATCCAATGCACTCACACCATCTTTCTTACTTTCTTCCCCTAGCCAAACTATTACCAAGCTCACCTAGGGTAAGAGCTCAAAAATCACGACTAACACTTCTCCTACCAAAAATAAAACTATGTACAGGGGCTCCTCTTGAGTTCCATCTAGGCACATGGTTCTCACCATGAATAAAGAACCTCGAGGAGCCATTCAATATTTACAATCCAGAATGGGCCAATAACTTACAAATTGCAAAATGAAAACAAAAGATTAATCTGCTTGCACATAGAGTAAACAACAATACTTGAAACAACTAAACACACAATCTACAACTTTTCATTAACTGGAAATAAAGAAAACCATACATCCAACTCTCAAACCTCTTCTCGAACTTCTTCTCGAACCTCTTTTTTTTTTTTGAAATGAGGGCTTGGGAGATCTTAAATAATCTTCCCATCATTAGAACAAACTTAACTGCCCACTCAAGTCAAAAGCATCTTTTTAGGAACCATTATAATTGACCATACTATCCACTTAAGACAAAAGCCACTTTTCTCAGACCTTTGTAACTGAATGTGCCGAGCAATAGCAGTACATGCCGAGCATCAGTACATGTCGAGTAACATCAATACATGCCGAGAAACAATAGTATGTGCCGAGCAACAGTAGTACATGCCGAGCTTCAATAGTACATGTCGAGCATTGGTACATGCCGAGCATCAGTACATGCCAAAAAACTTATCTTATTGCATTTTCACTTTCTAAGGTTCCTAATGCCTTGGTTGGATTTACAGAGGCTTACAAACTACCTCTGAAACACACAATTAACGTAAAAAAATTCATATAAGCAACTAGGGTGTCTATGTAGATGGTCATTACAAGAGTGAATGACCAAACACCTTACAAACCAACTCAAACAAATCCAAAATGTTCCTAAGGGAATCTAACCCTAAGTGCTCCTGCACCAGGCATGTGATACAAAGACTTTGATAGGTGCATTGACATGCATAACATTGAACTAGATAGGCATGTGATGGGTGACTTAGACACAATGTAGCGACACGTGTAGCATTGAGCTAGATAGGTGTGTGATAGGGTGACTTAAGATCATGCCGATACAGGTACTATTAAGATAGATAGGCGAATGATAGGGAAAGAATGAGGCATAAAGATAGTGGTTTGTCCCCCACAAAGATAGATAATGCCAAATTTTGAAAATTATTGCAAGAAAAGCCTGTGGTGTAGAGACATCGTCAAGATCAAATACATACAGATAACACAACCCCCTAGGGATGGACTATGTTTCTCAGAGGGGAGCATAAGCCATTCCAAGGAAGGAAAATACATTGTGGCATGCCAATATATGAGATGTTGTCATGGAATATCATTTCCTAACGGGTGACACATGTTTCCACAATATCTGCACAAAGATAGGGGGATTTGAAGGATTGACATCAAAACCCATAAAAATATACATATATCTATTCTCAGGGGACATTTTATCATTGCCAACATAGACTTAGATCTGAAGAAAGGGTTTGTTACCAATTTTTGGTACCAAGCTCATCAAGCAGAGCTATTATGTTTTAAGCTGAATTAAGGTACATTTTGGTTTTGTTGGATCAAATTCATATACATAAAGAAAAAGAGAAGAATATTACATTACTACATTACATCATGCAGATTAATGTCATAAAAGAGTGAAAAGATTAAAAAAATTGAGAAGCAATCTTTATTGACAAAGTATCTGAATAATATCTCAGACAAGCCATGAGACTAACCATCATAATACACATTGATAAGCCTATTTTACTATTTTTATTATATTAATCCTTGCAATCTATTTTCAAGTATTATCAGAACAGTTGTGAACTTTTAGTCAGTTGAACTTATGTTAAGTACAGAAAAGAACCATTAAGCCATGGGTGGAATAGATATGTCATATTACGCCAATATTATATATATGTTGCAGTATTTCATATTATAATATGAATGTGTGTTCTAACATCTGGATCAGTTTGATAAGTTGCTTGCATGAATATCTTTTGCATATTAACTAATCTTTCCAGTAATTAGGAGTCGCTGGGAGTGGTTGATAGCATTGAAGGAGGACGTAAAGACCAGCTTTGTGCGGATAAGCCATCATGGCATCAGAAGACACAGCTTCCGCAAATCAGGAGCCACTATTTCAGAAATGCATAAATGTAGCTCTACTATATTCCCTCCGTATTACCATCATGTTGACTTGATCGCCCAGACTTCATTGCGCACGTCGTGGGCTGTTGCACTTCTTGTTCTCTTTCTTTGGTACAATTTTAGTTAGTTAGTTCCTTTTCTATTTTGGAATAAAGAAGTCAAACCTCTACTTATAGGGAGGAGACTGTTTGTTTGTAAGTTCAAATTTTTGAAGGGAATACAATGTTCTAATTGTATCTTGCACAACAAGTTCATTTTTAGTTTCATGTCTTATTCTCATGTAATCAGTTTTGAAAGATAATTGAATAACTCTTGGTTCATATTATGTGTTCATAGATTAGAAGAAGCCAACCAAGGGGGCCCACTTGGTAGGTGGATTAGAGTAGAAGTAGAATAGATTTATTTTTTGCATTTCCAGTATTCTAGATATAAGATTACAATTTCTTCCTGCAGCATTATACTTTGTGAATGTTCCTGCAGCACCTGCAAGGATAGCTATAGTGAATGCTCTAGGTTGAAAGAATAGATTTAATTAGAGTTTGCAAGTTGTAGCATTCATTTTAGTAAGGACTAAGTGTGTTTCCCTTCCTATAGCCCTAGTATATATTCCTTTCATGTATTTTACTTTCCTACAGCATAGGTAGAATGGCTCCTTAAGGAACTTAGTGCACATACTATGCTATACCATTTCAAGTATACGTCCCTGGGTTGACAAACTAAATGCACCTCATGGTGGGAGAAGTGATCCTTAGATTGAATACATTATTCCTAAGAGAGGCTTTGGTCATGATTACTAAGCACCTATTGTGAGGTGGTTCATTTTTGGCACCGCTGCCGGGGATGGTGTGAAGCTAAGAAACCTTCTGAGTCTTTTAGTTAGTTTAATGGTTTGTGGTCCTAAATTTTCTTCACCAGTGTGAAGAATCTATTTGCATGCATTGAAGGGGAAGAAGAAGAGATGAATATGGTAGATTTCTTCTAGGAGAACCTGTGAATTTGAATGAGCAAGTTGAAGAAGTTGAGTTGCCTTTTGTTGATGCAAGTCCCAAGTTTCCTACAACATCTACCACTGGAGAAGGGTCTTTTGTTATAAGTGGTCTCCGAACTTTTGCTGAAATCTTGGCCAGATTTCTTGATAATTCTGACCCAAACACACCTACTAATAACAATCTTGTTGCTAATATTCCTTTCCAACAACAAGTACCACCCCTGATACCTCCAATAATGGCACACCATACTTTCACATTTCCTCTGCCAAGCTTTATAAACAATGCTAACCTCAAGAATATACCCTCATCTACACTTCCAAAATTTTATGGGCTGATAACTGAAGATCCTGACACCTTTTTGTTCGAGTTTGACATCCTCTGTCGTAGCTTTGACTATAACACTAATGCCCACAAACTCAAGCTGTTTCCAACAACACCGAAAGAGTCAGCCTTATGACGGTTCATGGGAATAGGAGCAAATGCAGCAGGCACATGGGATGAAATGTAAACCCTATTTCTAGAGAAATACAAAGAATATTGCAAGGGGAGTGACCCAAGGGGAGATGAAATTTTTAGAATGTCACAGAAGGAGGATGAAACTTTGGAGGACTATGTTTCACATTTTCTATACACCATGCAGAAGAATCCCTAACATGTTCTGGCGGAGGATTCACAGAAACTTGCCTTCTTGAGAGGAGTGAACAATAGCTGTCTGGAAGCATTGGACCTCATGGCTGGTGGGGACATAACCCAATCTTCTTGGGATGATCTCAAGAAAATCTGTCTCAACTACTCCAAATCAACTGGGAAGAAAAGCAGAGGATATCGGTCTACACCAATTAAAGGGAGCAGTTTAGGCATTTCTAAGTTGGAGATATCTAACTTGCTAGTAGATTTAAAGAAAGACATCGTTAATAATGTTGCCACACATCTCGACACCATGAATTGTAGTTGGCTGAATATTGCCCTCATTACCGGAAACAAAAGAAAGACTGCGAGTGCAAGCTGGTGGCGAATCTGGAAAATCAACATTTGCCTACTGAGTACATGAAGATAGAAGGAGATAAAGAGCAAGTGTTCTTCATTGCTCAACATCACCCATGGGCACCACAACAAGGTATGCCTCAAAACCCATTACAATTTTCAAATCCTTACAATAGTCAATGGAAAAACCAAAGTTATCAGAACATTCATCAGTACTCTCAGCCAACCTAGAATAACCAGTGGCCTAACTAGCAAAATACCCAGTGGCCTAACCAGCAAAACCAATGGCAACCACCACAAGGGAATTGGCAGAAAAATAATCAATGGAGGGGACCTCCACAGTGGCCTAACCAAAATCCTGCTTTTCCACAATTACTGCCACCAGTGCCACCTCCTGCAATAATGCCACCTCCTGTAGCCACTAGCCCCAATCCAAAGCAAACGCAATTGCCTACTCAGCCGCAACCAAATCCAAATAGAAATTAACAACAATAGCCAGTGTATACTACTAATACGCAGCAGTATCCTACTTATGCTCTAGAGAAATATGACATACATTTGAGGTCAGGTACTACTCTGCCTGCACCCGAACATCCTATTATCACAGAAGTTGCAGACACTCCTGCAACATCAGCACCTCTTTCAGAGGCTATATTGCAAAATACCACCCAATCAACTCAAAAATCCAGCAAAACTAATGATGAAACCTTAGTTGAACCTCCTTTTCCACAAAGGCTCACAATAGAAAAACCTATATCCCAAGAGGAAATGCCTTTTGATATTCTTAAGCAGCTAAAAAATATGCATATCCAAATACCTCTGTTTCAAGCTATCAAAGACGTTGCTATCTATGGGAAAGCAATTAAGGATGCATGCCTTAAAAAGCCTGGGAGGAAGAAGAAAGAACCTCAAATAGTTCATGTCATAGGGCAACTTGCAGATATCATGTTGGGGAAGGTAGTTATACCCAAGTATTCAGACCCTGGAAGTCCGGTAGTTGACTTGATAATTAATGGACAATTTGTTAAAAATGCTTTAGATGATTTGGGGGCATCCATTAATGTGATGACCAAAGATACAATGCACAGACTAAGTATAGAAGGCTTAAGAACAACACCAACAATATTACAACTTGCTGATAGTTCAACAGTCACTCCATATGGTCTTGTAAAAGATGTGGTAGTTACCCTAGACTCATGGGAATACTCTGCAGATTTTCTCATCCTATCACCAAAAGTAAACTTTGCTGGCTATCCAGTCATCTTGGGGAGACCTTGGTTAGCCACCACTGATGCAAACATAAATTGCAGATCAGAGGGTATGACAATTAAAAAATGGCCAGGCAATAAAGAAAATAGCACTCTATCCTCCTGCCCAGCCTCAGCCAGATTTAAAGGATCCCATTTGGCCAGAACTAGGAGATGAGGAAGAAGAGGTCAATTCTATTGCTCAACTTATGATGATGCATAGAAAGTCTTTTCTGAAAATGCAAGAGGAAGATGATGTAATACAAAGTATTCTTACCAATGAGTGTATAGCAGCAAAAGATGTTTCTGAAAGTGTTATTCTACAGCTATGTACCTATGAAGACTGTGTCTTTCCAGCAAGCTCTGAAATAATTAGCCAATTGTTACCATGTGAAATAGCTATAAACCCAGTACCTGAGATGTCAATGGTAGAGTTAACAACTGCTGTGGAAGTTTCCCCTGGTCATAATCTCCATGTAAACAACAAGTTGCCACCTCAACAAATGGAACTGTTAACTAAAATCTTGTGTAAGCATGAGAAAGCCTTTGCTTGGAATTATGGAGACATGCTAGGACTGAACCCAAAGCTCTATACCCATAGGATCTACATTAATGATGGCATCTTACCACTACACTAGCCTCAACAAAGGATAAATCTAGCATTGAGAGAGATAGTCAAAAGTGAATTACAAAAATTACTATATGCTGGTTTCATCTATCCAATCTCTGATAGCAAGTGGGTATCACCGTTAGTCATTGTACCTAATAAATGGGGGAAATGGAGAATATGTGTAGATTACAGAGAGTTGAATAATGCCACAAAGAAGGATCATTTTCCTTTACCCTTTATTGATCAAGTCCTGGACATGCTGGCTGGTAAGAAATATTTCTCCTTTCTGGATGGATACATTGGTTACAACCAGATCAACATTGCTCCAGAAGATCAGGAGAAGACTACATTCACATTCCCTTGGGGTACATATGCCTATTCTGTATTACCATTTGGCCTATGCAATGCACCAACTACTTTCCAGAGAGCTGTAATCAACATTTTTGCTGATATATCACATGATTGTATGGAGATATATATGGTCGACTTTACTACATTTGGAGTCACCTTTGAGGAAGCCTTGAAGAATTTGGAAAGAGTGCTAATCAGATGTTAGGAACACAATTTGTCTCTCAATAGTGACAAATGTTTCATGATGATGCAAGAAGGCATAGTGCTGGGACATTTCATATCTGAAGCTGGAATCCAGGTAGATCCTGCAAAAATAGAGGTAATTCTAACATTGCCTATTCCTATAAACCATAAAGATGTTAGGTCTTTCCTAGGACATGCTAGCTACTATAGAAGGTTTATCCAATATTTTAGTCAAATAGCTAGTCCTCTATATACTTTGCTTACTAAAGAGGCTGAATTTAACTAGACAAAAGAATGTGATGAATCCTTCCTGCAGCTTAAGAAACTGTTAACCACTGCACCCATACTTAGGGGTCCTGATTGGACTTTGCCATTTCACATTCATACAGATGCTTCAAACTACGCAATAGGTGCTATCCTAGGACAAAAGTATAGTAACCTAGAAAATGCAATTTACTACATTAGCAAAAGCCTCCATGGACTAGAGTTAAACTACATAGTGACAGAGAAATAATTACTAGCAGTAGTATATTCCTTGAACAAATTCTGTCATTACATAAATGGCTATCCTATTTTTGTTCATACTGACCATGCAACAATAAAATATCTCATGAAAAAACCTGCTATCACAGGTAGGTTAGCAATATGGCTTCTTCTTTTGCAGGAATTTGACATTACTATAGTTGACAAGCTTGGCAAGGCAAATGTAGTAGCTGATTATCCGTTAAGAATCTACCATACAGAACAACATACTACTCTGATAGATGATGCATTTCCAGATGAGCATTTGTTTCATATTTTTGTGCAAAGTCCATGGTATGCTGACATAGCTAATTACCTTGCAGCTAACAAAGTTCCAACACATTTTTCTTACAAAGAAAGAAGACTACTGATTGAAAAAAGTTTTAATTTCTCTTGGATTGATAACATGCTATTTTACACTGGACCTGATCAAGTAATGCGCAGATGTGTGAGAGAATATGAGACATATGACATTCTCCATGCCTGTCATGATGAATTGTGTGGGGGACTTTGCAGTAAAAAGAATAGCCCAAAAGATTTTAACAACTGGATATTATTGGCCTACACTTCACAAGGATGCAGCCAACTATACAAGAAAATGTGACAAATGTCAAAGAATGGGCCGACTGACTAAGTATGATGAAATGCCATTAAATCCACAAGTGGTGGTCACTCCATTTGAAAAATGGGGTATGGACTTCATTGGTCCAATAGACCCTCCATCCCGTTAGTACTCTCAAATTTTTGTAGAAGTTTGGAGTGACTACACTTGAAATTTTCTCTAAATGCAGATTGTTGCCCTAAGAAACTCATGGAAAAGGCATATTTTGAATGCATGCAAAAAAGGGTCTCT
>MU223505.1:650216-667735 GCA_018584345.1 Thuja plicata
GGGCACGCTCACTCCTGCCAATTCAGGGAAGACGATGCCCTGTACCTGCAATCCTGTCATCAAAGAACATACATGTACATGCATAATATAATATCGCAATCAATGATAGGGATCGGTCGAACGTGTGAATCTCGCCGAAGCAAGTAACTACGTCTCCGTCCTCTACCACAACAACACATCAACAAGTACATTCACATATAGGACAACCATACACATGCATGTATGGGGTAAGTACATCATAATCTGAAATCGACAAATAATAATCAACATGATAACATCATCACATCTATTTATGCATAAGATAAAATCATAACATCATAATCAAGTATCATCATCAAATAAAATAATATCAGCTCACATGAAAGGTGGCCTAAAAGAATTCGGCCAAACAATTGAATCCAATGCCTAAAAGTACAGCATCCTAACTAAAAGCAAAACATGAGTGGGTATTACATTACCTCGGCTGCAAGGCATGGCATGAGGATGATTTCCATTGTGGATCATTTTGGAAGTTTCTCCCCTCTCCTATGTGCATTTTATCACCTACCCATAATTTTTTATGTTGTAGTGAAAGGAAATAGGTATGTGGGGGGAAATCACTAGGATGAATAATCCCACTTGGAAGCTCACACCTACTTAATTTCACCACGTTGGAAGGAAGACTGGTCCACTATGCTTGAGGAGACTTGATCGCTAATAGGATGCAATGATTCCTTCACTATGGAGTTGATTGATGACTATGCAAAATGGAAAGGAGAAAGCAAGATGGAAGGAGGAATGAAAGGATAAGTATGCAAACATATACAAACTATAAATCTAATTTTGAAAATAGATCTGAAAAACCAAAACAATGATTGACTTATGATATGAGTTGTACTCCAAAAAAGAAAGTATGGGGTGTCTTTGAGGGTCAGGAGAAAGTAGGAGCTTAGGAGAGAGGAGGAGGTTGCCATGGTTTTAACCTTCTTTCTAAATGAAAATATATTTCTCCAATTTAAATTTGGGCCCAAATCACGAAGTATGCAGTGAGTCCTAAGTATAAAGTGAGTTGAATGGCCTTATACCTACCCACTCATCATATGCTGGCCAATCTAGGCGTAGATTTGAGTTGGGGGTCAATTTTGATATGGGGATGCCCAAAACATGTGCAAAAATGAGGTTTGATATCGAGATAAATACAAAAGGTCACCCATAATAAAATAGGGCCTATGTATGCAAATGGTGATGAATGTATGAATAATTAAAGGGCCATGCCTACAAGTATAGGCCCTTGTAGAAATTAAATTAAGATGACTTATATTTAAATACTTATTAATTAAAAGCATAACAAAGTCCAATGATGCACATAAGAATGAACATAGACTAAAATAGGTGCTAAGTAAGCATGGAATTGGACACCTTATTAAGTTTGTACAATTTACGATGCTACGCATGTATTTTGTATTGTCTATTAGTTATCTCTTTGCATTTTAATGCTCTTATTCTACTCATGCTATTCATTTCTCTTTGTATTGTATTACATTAAATTTTTGACTCCCCATGTAGCATACCAAGTTCTTTCTTATCCTTAGCATCTTGTCTCTTCTCTCTGTGCTTCTTCATGGATATACCTAATCTTTTTATTTTTATTTCTCATTGTCTTTTAAAATTCTCCAAGTACATTCAACTGTAAGGTTTCTCTTTTCTTTTACTTTCCATTTTATCTTCTTGATTCCTTCGTCGTGTCCAATTGTTCAAGAGTTCTCCTTCATCATAGTTTGATCCATATTTTAAAAATTAATACAAAAGTCAAGCCTTCCTTATAACTTGTGTAAATAGTTTCACATGATCTACAAAATAGATAACACATATGGACTTCAATGTTGTCCTTTTACTGTTGTCTGCTCCAACCACCCCTAGAAAGATTAAACAAAAAATATGTACATTTAAAAACCCAATATTTCCCTCTTATGTGACATTTGGAAAAGAAAAATCACAACATAATTGTATCCAAATATATTTAGATCGATATTTAAGAAAAATATACAAGGTTCAAACCTTCCTTATAACTTGTGTAAATTTATTCGCACAATCTACAAAATCTAGCATATCTAGACTACAATGTTGTATTTTTACCTTTGTCTCCTCCAACAAAATTCACATATATTAAAAAAATAAATATTTCCCTCTTATGTGAACATTGGAAAAGAAAAATCACCACACAATTGTATCCGTATATTTTAAAATATCATACAAATCTCAAACCTTTCTTATAAATTGTGTAAATTGCTTCACATGATCCACAAAAACTAACACATCTAGACTACAATATTGTATTTTCACCGTTCTATCTTCCAACCACCACCAATAGAGATCACGAGAATACCTAAAATCCCTTTGTCCCACTGTTAATGAACATGGCTACAAGGGAAAGAAGATGGTTGGGGGGAGGAGGGGAGGGTCAAGATTCATTTTCAATTATAATTGAAGTGTGCACATAGCTATTTTACTTGGCCCTAAAATAATACAATTAAGATTAAAAATGATTAATAACAAATTCAATTTAAAACCCTAATAGTGGGTAGAGCGTGGTCTTAATGATTTGCAACCCTATTGTGGGCATGCAAAACCCTATGGATGTATGAATCATAGAGGGTGCCGCTCCATGAAAGGGAGCCACCCCATAACAAAGTTGTTTTCCTCTCTAAAACTAATTGTATTCTCCAAAATTCAATCACCATTTTTTAAAGGCTCTAAAAAAATCTTCATTTTTCTTCTATCTAAAATGTTGTTCTCTATTTGTTACCTTGACCTTTCATGTTCATCACCCTTTGAGTGGGTACTTACAATAGAAAGAAGAAAAAGAGAAATGAGCAAAAAAATAAGGTTTTTTTTACGATTTAATTATGTTGGTTATAGTTTTAATTTTAATTGCAATGGCTATAGTAGTAATATTTTAATTAATTATTTTAAATATATTTATGTTATATTTTAGTTTTTTATTTACATGGTCACAACATGACAATATGCAACTTTTTGTCATGTAGAATTGCCCTTGATGTAATTTAATATGCCTATTTTAAATATGATTATTTTATTGAATAAATAATTGAATACATCATTATGTTTACAGGAGACTAATTTAAGTAAAGAAATTTTGTATAATTAGATAGTGATATTTTTTTTACTTATGTAATTCTTAACCACTTCTATAATGTTGATGATTGAAATCATTTGTTCTAGTAGACTTGCTTGCAATCACCCATTTGGAAAATACCACCCCACTTTAGTGATTGATTACTTTCAAAGGGCTAATAAATAAAATTATTCATTCTATTTGACTTGTTTGTAGTTGGCTATTTAGACAATAGTACACCATTCTAGTGATTGATTAAGTTTTCAAGGGATTAATGAATAAAATCATTCATTCTATTGAACTTGTTTTTGATTATATATTAGGACAATAATACCCCATTTTAACGATTGATTAAGTTTTCAAGGGGCCAATGAATGAAATTATTCATTCTATTGGACTTGTTTGTGGTTGTTTATTTGGACAACACTAGAAAATTTTAGTGATTCTTCATTGCATATGTTAGGAACAATGAGAAAGAATAATTTATTTTCAAATATGAAGTAATGTGACTAAAATAGTAGTATATCTTTGTTTTATGTTCAAAGTATATTTGTGAATTAGTGCACTAAAGATGGATACAATATTGTGCACCTTAATGATTAATATACTTAGGTTTTATGGACAAACGAGAATTGAAAAATGTTAATTGATATCATATAAATTCATTCTCTTTAAAATCTAATAAAATCATGTTTTTTTAAATCTATAATAGTTTATATTTATTCATTTAAAAAGGAGAGTACATTGTATTTGGAGCCTCTACGGCCATTTGTCCATTTAACCCATAATTTACAAAAACAAAGTTCATAAAACCCCTGAGACCTAACCAGATTTCATTATCTGGGTGACTATGCTAAAAATGCCTTTGCATATTTTAACATGCCTAACCTAAAAAATATCAACACACCGACATAGCTTCAAAAAGAAAGTATTTCAAAACATAATCGAGTTCAACATCAGAGCATTTTATACATACTTTACATAGAGTAGTCAGGAAACAAAAGCAAACCCATTATCTTCTTCACCCAACATTACGACATTTCATAGCCAATATATCCTGTTAACCTTCAAAATTTTCTACAACCTTAGTGCTGATGATAGGGGGATCACATTACCATAGGGGTCTGACAGAAAAATTGTTCTTGCAATAGACCTAAAGCCTTTTATGGGCTTCGTCATCCGCAACGCCTCCCCCTCCTTCGTGGAACCTCCACATTGAAGACGTTGCCCAAGATGTTACCTTGAAGCTCTTCAACAAACCTTGTTGTTGTCTGCAAAACCCTTTTCAAAACAATCCATTTCATCCCAATCTCAAATTTGTATTCACCTTTGTTGAATTCACCCCACCATCGTAGGAATGGGACTAAGCCATAAATTCTTCCCATCTCCAAGTCTTCAAAGCACTCAGTGTAATCTTATCCAATTCTGGGAATGACCCACTCCAAGATGTGATCCAAATTCATCAAAAGCTTTGGTTTGAACAACATAGACATTATCCTCTTAACCTCTGCTTCCTCCTCACCAAGCTCCAAAGCCCACGCTATAAACATTGAAACCACATCTACATTTACCCTCTATTTGCCATATCTATTATAGAATTGAGGTCCCAAAACAAAAATGGCCACCTCTGCCAACTCCATATCCTCCATGTAGAGCATCCCCAACATTTTGTGTTTGCTAACATGGCCCTTAAACCCTTTTTGTTACTTTGTAGTGTCGACATAGAATGTGGCTTCCATGATACCTATTCGCTATCAGCTCTACACTTGCCCAAATGCCAAAATCTTTAAACGAAACCTTGGTGTTGTTTCTTCATACAAGTTGGCTTTATAGAAAATTCTACTTTCCCTAATAATGAGCATTAACTCCTGCACTGCTCCTAGGATGCCGCCAATCCAAACCATGATATCACACCTTCAAAAGATAGCATAAGGATTACATTTTTACTTAACTACCTTGGGATTTCTCACATGCCAAATCTAGCAACATCCAAATTGTCATTCCTCCATATTCACTGATGTCACATCACCCTTACATTTAGGGAAAGGGTACTAGCCCGTCATCATTACCACCCTGCCCCAAAAGTTAAAATTAATAATTAAAACAATTGGAGATTCTTTTAAATTTTTAATTCCAGACTTTTAAAAATATAAAATGTCCCGCCATTCCTCTGAAGTGAAGTCCTCAAATTGTAAGCATTCATTAATGTTGAGAGAGGTTTCCCATTTGGAGATAACATCAGCCTCCTTATTCCCTTCCCTTGTTATATGACTAATGTTGTAATTTTTGAAGGAGTCCAGGAGATTACCAATCTACTCAATGATTCCTTGTAAGTGCCATGCATATGCTCTCCTATTTTTTATAGCATTGACAATAATTTGGGAATCCCCTTCTAAGTGAATCTTCTAAATTTTAAACTACTTGGCCACATTTACAGCTAAAAGGGCTGCTCTTTCTTCCACCATATTGTTTGTTCCATTCACTAATTTTTGAGATGCTAGATCTATTAATTGCCCATTCTAGTCCCTCGCTATAGCTCCAGCTCATGAGGGCCTTGGGTTTCCTTTAGAGGCTCCATCAAAGTTTATTTTTACCCACTCATCATTCGGTTGCATCCAAACCACTTGCTCAATCTTGTCCATTTTGGATTTTGGTTCATTAACCCCTCCATTTTTGATATTCAGGCACGACCAAACTTGATGAATAAACCTATCCTCTTTAGTATAGACAATATTATTGCTTCTCATGAGGATGAGATCTTTCATAGATTCCTTAATCGAGATGTTAATTCTTAGTTTAATCCTTTCCAGTGGTTCTACCCTTTCCTGGAAGATCCTTCAATTCCTTTCCTTCCAAATTTCCCATATTACTAGTGAGGGCTAATTTTCCATATTGAGGATAGGGTAGAAGCCTTCATAGGGAGTGGCCAACTTGAGAAGACTCCCATTACACTATTTAGCATTGGACCAATCCAATTTTATTTTGACTTTATCATTGACCAATATTCTTCAGCAAAGGGGTATCTTATCAAAAGGTGATCAATGTCCTCTGAATCTGCATTGCACATCACACACCTGGCTAGACCTTGAAATCCAAAGCTCTTTCTTCTTTCTACTATGAGGATTTTTCCATGGATTGCAAGCCATGCAAAGGCCCCTAATTTTGGGAGACAGTCTCTTTCCTAGCATAATTTCATTGTCCATCCAAGGGAGTCATTGTCCTGTTCAAGGGATAAATATCCTATCTTTACTAAATATTCCCCACTATGGGTAGCACACCAGAAAATTGAGTCCCTCTTATGGGTGATTAAAACACTCCTATTATTAAAAATTTCCTTCATTAGAGCCCATTGTTCATCTCACAGTCCTAGATTATCTATCTTTTTCTAGGACCAGATAGTCCCTACACCAGTTTGTTTTTTTTCAACATAATCCCCAAATTTGGGCCCCCACAGAGCTGTGAGGATTCGACTTACCTCTATAAATCTCTCATCTTTAGAAAGCATCGGGAGGCCATTTCATGAGTCTCTCCAGAACAGAGCATCTTTCCCATCACCAAAATTCCAAGATAGGTGGTTTGTAATAATCCTTCTGCTGTCAAGAAAGAAATTCCAAAGATCAGAGCCCTTAAGAGGATCTCTTATGGTTAGGATTCTTTCCCGGTCTGGTCTATCTAGATATTTGGCACTAAGAACTTTAACCCATAAACATTCAGGATTTGTGTACATATTCCATATCATTTTGGCTCCTAGAGCAAGGTTCATTTTTCTCCAATCTATAAGTGCCACCCCTCCTTTATATTTCTTACAACAAATCTTATCCCATGCAAGAAGAAGCCATTTCTCCCCTTCATTAGCCCCATTTCAAAATAATTTCCTCATTCTTTTACTAAGGTAATCAAGGATTTTAGAAGGAATTTTAAATCAACTCATAGAATATATGGGGATAGCAGAAATAATAGTTTACAATAAAAGAATCCTACCTGTAGATGAAATCCACTTGCCTTTCCAACTTTCCATTTTGCAGAGACAAGAATCAGCTAATTGCTTCCATAAGTGGGGCTTGGAGGCACCCTCAAAAAGAGGCACCCCCAGGTAGCTTACCAATTTTAATGTTGATAATGTCGCTGATCTGAGCTTGAATATTTCTGTTACAATGGAAGAAGTAAACCTCAAATTTGTGCCAATTTATGCATTGTCCTGAAGCCTCACTTTATCTGTCTAAAGTTGCTTTGATGATCCTAGCTTCCCTTTCTGAAGCTTTTCCTAAAAGAACCAATCCCCTTCCATAGACCTGCTCTCCTTTTGCTAGCAATGAGTCTTCCCAGTACTTCCGCCATAATGATAAAGAGGAAATGAGCAATGGGGTCTCCTTTCCTGATCCCTCTTGTTGTCTCAAAGAAGCCTTGTGGGCTACCATTTACTAAAATGGAGAGTCTTGGAGTATCTATGAAACTTGTTACCCATTTTAACCACTCATCAACAAACCCAAACTGCTTCATGATTTGAATTAGAAAATCTCTGTTGACATTATCATAAGCCTTCTTCACATCCAATTTAATCATCATCTTCGACACCCTTGGATTCCTAACTTTATGAAAGACTTCATGTGCAATGGAAATACCTTCAAAAATTGATCTATTAGGGGCAAAGCCACTCTATTCTGGAGAGATGATGTGTTCAAGAAATGGGTTCAATCTATTAGCAGCCACCTTGGCTATTACCTTATAAGTGGTGTTACAAAGTGCAATAGGTCTATAATCATCAAAGGTTAAACTGTTTGTCTTCTTAGGTATCAGGGCAATAACTGTGTTATTAAAGTCTTTAAGAACAAACCCACCTTCTCAGGATTCCTCTACCACTGCCCATAGATCCTCTCCCAGGATGTCCCAAGTTTTCTGAAAGAATATTGCAAGAAACCCATCAGGTCCTAGGGATTTATCTCCCTCCATTGCAAATAGAGCCTTTTTGACTTCTTCTTTAGTTATTGGACTCAGAAGGGTAGCATTTTTCTCATTATATATACATTTTGGAATCAGATTTAATAGGTCATCTGCATTTCTCCTGTTATCCACATTACTAGAAAAAATATTCTTGAAAAAACTTACTGCTTTAGCATTGATCTAATCTGGGGTTGTGAAGATGTCCCCAACCATAGTGTTGATGGAGAATATTCTATTTTGAGCTCGCCTAGCCTTTACTGGTTTGTGGAAGAACTTGGTGTTTCTATCTCCATCCTTTAACCAGGTTTGTCGAGACTTTTGGCTCTAGAAAGTCTCTTCCTGAGACAAAATCTCTTTATATTGCCTCATTAGATCTTGCTCCAGTTCATAACTATCATTGTCCATCCCTTCTATAATAACCTTATCATTCAACTCGACTAAGCTTTGTTCAACCTTTAGTTTCTCCACAAAGATGTTTCAGAACACATCTCTATTCCAAATTTTAAGTCGGGCTTTTAGGAACTAAAGTTTCTTGAAGAAGACGAAGGAATTATTGCCTTCCCATTTTGGAGATTTATCCCACTACTTAGAAATTTTGTCTAGAAAACCCATCTGCCCGCAGCCACATGGCTTCTAACTTAAAGGGGATCTATCCGGGGTTGTATCTTCTTGGATGTGACAACATATAGGGAAGTGATTAGATCTTGTTATAGGCAGGATGTTGGCTGAACACAACCAATTAAAATCCTCCCAAGGTCTAGCTTGTAAGAATCTATCTAATTTTTTTGCTATATTTGAGCAACCTCTTCTTCTATTGGTCCAGGTGAAATCTCCCTGAGAGAAAACCACTTCATTCACTCCATTGCTTAAAACAAAATCTATGAAATTCCTTTGACTAACACTCATCCACCCTTTTGCCCCCCCTTTTTTTAAGGGGCTTAAGATAGAATTGAAGTTGCCTCCTAGTAAGAAGATCTCCTCTGGCCTGTCTTCTAAGAACCTAGAGATACATTTCCATAGAAGTTGTTTATATCTAACATTGTTAGGACCATAAATGTTGAAGATGTAAAACTTTGAGAGGAGTTGTTTAGAGGAGATCTCTGCAAATTTCCAGTTTGAATCTTGGATGACTATATCTACCATGACAAAACTATTATTCCACAAAAATCCTAAACCTCCTGAAGCACCAACTACCTTAGAAAAGTGTCCATTCCATTTCCCAAGTTTGTTATGAAAAGAGACAATCTCATCACCATTAAGCTTTGTTTCCAGAAGTAATATGATATCTATTCTAGCTTGATCAAGACCTCTCTTGATCAAGCGAACCTTTTCAGGGGCATTTCAGCCCCTGACATTCCACGAGAGGATTTTCATTGCTGTCGAGAAAAGGCATAGCCTTTCCGAAATCTGAGCAGTTTTGTCTGGCCTACTGCACTGCCAACAATTACCAACTTTTCTTTGGTTGATTTTGTCCCCTTCTTACCCTTTTCACCAAACTTTGGTTTCAACCTCAGAGATTGTGTTTGTTCTATTCCTCTGTGGTCCATGATGTTAGGTATTTCATCTAAACCTAAATCCAGATCATTTTCATCTTCACTTTGGGGGCATCCCTGAGAGTCAGAGCCTAATAGGTTTTCGCTAATATCTCTGGCTTCTTTAAAGGATCCTTCAAGGTTTCTGATTGGGGATATTTTGAACTATTGAAGGGGATCCCTTTGCTTCTCATTAGAAGATAGGGTTTGGTTCTCAATAACACCCAACATACTGTGAATGCCTATTGCTGCAGTGGTGAAGCAATTTACCCTTTCTTGAAGAATAGGAACATTAATATCTCCCAAGTATGGGGTTGAGAGATCATGCTCTGGGCTCATCTGCTTGATGTCAAATTGTAAAAGGTCATCCTTTGATTCAGGATGGATAGGCATTTGACCAATCTGCCTTGTTATCCTTTATGAATACTCTAGCATCTGGTTGTCCTGTTGGGAAATATGTGTGTTGAGAATAATTTGGGGTGTGTTAGAAACAACCATCCAGACATCTGTGAGGGCCTTATCTATACCTGTCAAATATGGGAGGTCATCTACCCTCTTAGAGACCATGTGATTATGAGGGGAGAGCTTTGGTTGATCCCGATGTATATCCATATCCTCCTGAATACCTTCATTTAGTTCTGCTACTTTTTTTGTTGAGCAAGGAGAATCCAGCCTTCTACGGATTGATTTATTTTCCTTAAGCATAAGGTCTGAGATAACTTCACCTGATAAATATTTCTCCATTGGATTTTTGCAATCCCTACTCCATTGAGGTGGTCCATATTGACTTCTATCTAGACCTTCCACTTTCCCCTGGGTGTGTTCAAGTTTTCCATAGACCTTAGAGCACAGAGCTTCCTCTAGTTGATCTAACAATTTATCCCTCTCCAGGCCTTTACCTTTGGTTTCAATCTGCTTTTTAATTAGGTCCTCCTCATTTTGGGTGTGATCAGCTTCCCATTGCTCAATCTTTTGTTTCCATGCACCTTGGTCAGTGCCCAACATAACAAAGTCTGGAATGAGGTTGTTTGCTTGCAGGTTGATCAAAATCCTCAGATGAATTGAGGAGTCCTTCCTATTTAATACTTCTTTGGCCTCAATAAAGGTTCCTATTTTATTACCTAGTTGACTTAGGGTTTCCTCATCCCAATATTACATTGGAAGGTTGTGGAGATTCAGCCAGACCGGGCATTCCTTCATTTTTTCCATGCACAGGTTAAAATTTGGTTCCCACTCTTTGAGATATACTCCTCTCTCCTCTATGAGATATGTTTCATTGTTGAGGATCCACACCTTATCTTCTCTGGTTGGGCAAACCCCCAAGAAAAACCCATTTTCAAGAGTTTTGAGGGTAATGTTTTCCCCCAAACATTATGAATCTGGTGTCAAATATTGCTAATTGAAGGCCAGGGGCCTAGCCATTTGAAGAAATAAGTTCTATCTTTAAGAGATCTCACCACATCTTTCCATTGAGGGTTTGAAATGTTGATGGTGGATATGACCTCATACCTGATGTTAGGCACTTGATCCTTCTCCTTAATTGTGTTTTGATGCAAGGCTCCTTCCTTGTTGACCTGCTTCGGGCAATAGAACTTATGCTCAATTTTTCTGAAGTCAAAGTTTTTACCGATCCTTGTGTACAAGGGTTGTGTATCTTTCTGCCTAGACCATTCATCCCCATTCCTTCCATTCCAACCCTGACCACTTCAATTCCACCCTTCTGTTTGACCTTTTTTAGAGTGGCGAGCTTGAACTCAAAAAGGTCTGCTATGTTGATAGCATTTTTTGAAAAACCTATTTTGTCTGATTTTGCTTGTGTAGGATAATCATGGGTGCTCTTAGAAGGCTGCATGTCCCCCATTTAGATTATTTCTTCTTTCTCTTGCAGTAGTAGGTGACCGTTGGAGCCACCAATTTTCTTGCTTCTCCCCCATCCCGTCCTCTCTCTTGGTAACCTATTCTATCTTGACACAAAAATAGTGATGTTTATAATATCATGTTTTAATGCTATAAAAATGACTCTTATTATTATTATTATTATTACTATTTTAATCGGTGAGTTATGCATATATTATTGATAGTAATAGGAAAAGATTTGCAATTGAATCCACTAGTCTTGGCAGATTATGCCCAAATTAGACAACTATTTACAATTGAAGCCACTAGTCTTGGCAGATTATGCCCAAATCAGAAAACTATCTGATACCCTTTGAACTCCATATCCATACATCTTCTTCTGCAATATGCATACTACTGACAAACTATGCTTTACAAGCCATAATTACTCTAATGTACCATGTACTAGCATACTTAGAGAGAGAAACTAAGAAAATAGAACAACAAAAGGTCCATTTTATGAACAAATTTGGGCATATACAATAATTTTTTAATTGATAGAACAAAAAAATCATCAACTAGGGTGTATCAGCCTACCCATTTCCTCAACATTTCCTACCTATTTTCATTGGGAATGATCATACCACCATGGGTGTCTGGCTTGTTCTTCTTTGCCTTCTTCAGCTGCCACACTGGAACTTCTTTTCTCGCCTCTAGTTTCAACTTGGAAATTGACTTCCTCGGAGTGGATTTCATCTTGCGCCACTTCTCTACCTTCATGTGTTCATTCTTCTCCTCTGCTTCCTAAAAGTACAACAATAAACCATGCCACCCTTCCCTTGCTTCCTCAATTTTTAGTTCTTTTGGTTTAGAAGAGCTCTAGACAATGAAAGGATGAATCTCTCCACTTGCTCCCTCAACCCTCCACAGACCATCCCTTATCTGTAATCCCACACCCAGCTCTGCTATTTTGATTATGGGAATCATGCCTCCAACCCACTCTGGCCTCATACACATCCTTGTGGCCCTCAAAGCTTCCTCCCAACTACCCAGTTGTAATGCACATGCCAAGAAAAAAGATGAATGTCCAGGTTAGTTCTTGGCCTTAAATTAGTGTTTAAAAACTCCTCTCTAAGAAATTTTGTGATGCATCCCCATAATTTATCATCATCAAAGTTGAAAACACCCCTCAGCCTTTGAATTATGATCTCATCTATGAAAGAAGGCAACATGTTGGGGGAATTAAGGGAGAAGTTGGCTTCCATGTTGGTTCTGTCACTTTCACACCCTTCCAATGGTCACTTTCACAGTAACAGTTCCAAAAATAATTTCTTTTAAAGGAAAAAACTCTCTACATGGTTCCAAAAAAGGCTAGAGTTTCACCACATTTTGAAACCCCTAACATTCGCATGAGTATGTCATGATGATGCAGACTTCTCACATAGACACGTCAGCACAAAGGCCCAATCTCTTTTGGCCAGCCATGAGGAGGGATAAATTTCTTTGTATAAAAACTAATAACCATCCTTTTAATTGGTACTTGCACCTCACGATACTTCTAAACATTAGCTTTTATTGCTCCAAATTGAGTTCCCTATAATTCTCTAAGAACTCTCCCTCATTCTGATTCGGTAGAGACACCCCAAACTTGGATAGTTTGTCAACAACCTCATTTGCTTCTCTAAACACGTGTAATTTGAATTCCTCAAAATCTCTCAGTAAGGTTTTTATTCTGCAAATGTATTTATTCAAATGCCATGTTCCCGATTCTCCCTTAATGATTCCATTGATTATGATTTGTGAATCTCCTTCTAAATGCAACTTCCTTACTCCCATGTTTTTCGCCATTTGAACTGTATGTATTGCCGCTAAACTCTTCGCTTCATGGTTAGTGCCCATCATGAGCTTTTTCGCTCCAATAATCAATATGTTACCCTGCTCATCCCTAGCTACATATCCAACTCCTTATCTGCCTGGATTGCCCTGAGAGGCACCATCAAAATTTACTTTTGCCCATCCTCTATCTGGAGGTATCTATGTTTCCCTTTTCACCTTAGACAACAAAGGATTAGCCCTTAGAGGCCCATGAGTTGACCAACTCTTATTATTATTATTATTATTATTATTATTATTATTATTATTATTTAATGTTAACATTTATATTCTAAGTATAAAGTAAAAATAAAATAAAAAGGTTATTCAAATAATAAATATGATATTTTTTCAAAAATAAATTAAAGATTGTATACAAAAATCAAACAAGTATATTTTTAAAGAAAATAATTCACATATAAAAATAGTGTAAAAAAGATAAACAAAATAAAATAGTCTTAACATAAAATTAAAATAGTTTAAAATTGATATCTACATTTTTCACTAAATATATTTTAAACATTTATACTTGTAACTAACATACTTCCACAATCATACATTCTCTTATTTCATTATTTATAAAATTTCACAACAATACAAAATACATTATATATAAATATATTATACATTTTAATGAGAGAAACATATAAATTAATTAAATTATGAACACAATTAAGTCAAATATCAATCAAATGACATTTCCTTAGATTTTCTTAAAAACAAAATCATATACCTTATATATAAAAATATACATTTCAATAGAGAATCATATAAAGAAATCAATTTATTATGATAATTAAATCAAATATCAGTCAATGATCAATTACAATATATTATTTACAAAATTCCATTCAATACATTAAACTACTTTTCAAATATATAAACAATGAAACTAAAAATTACACTACACTTTTTTAAAAATAATTTATTTTCCTTCTCAAAGAGGATAAAACAAAAGCAGTTAGCCACTCTCTAGTGTCGTCTAATTTAGCTGGATTAATAAATGTGGCTTCGGAAGGGACACTTTTTCTTTTGCTTTGAAAGCGACTAGGAAATATAAAACATTTTTTTTATTCATTGAAATTTAGTGAGGGCACTATTCTATGAGTGGAGGATGTTTATCTTTCACCAAATTTTGATGGATGTAAGCCAACCCATTAAATAATTTTGTACTTTTGATGATTGCATATTTATTTGACCAAAGTTTTTTAATAGTTAGCTAGGTTTGGTTTTGTTTTGTTTTTTGTTAGTACCCAACACATCTAATTGGAGTTAAAGATAGATGAGTGGATGAAGGGAAACAAATAGTATGTTTTTATAAATAAAAAAGTAATTAAGATTATAACAAATCGAGAAAAGTTTATATTTGAATTATTATTAGTTATAGATTAATTTAATAATTAAGATTATAATAAATGTACATTAAAATTTATATCTATGAAAGAAAGTTGAAACTGCAATAAATGAACATTAGAGTTAAATAGTTGAATTATTATAAACTCTAGATATAGACCAAAAATGTAGTCACGATTACAACATATAAATACTATTGATTGTAGTAAGAACAATTACAAATTATAGCTATAAATTAAAAGAAAAGTCGAATCTACAATAAATGAACACTAGAGTTTATAATTGAATAATTACAAACTATATCTATAAATCAAAAGAAAAGTTGAGAGTACAGTAAATGAAAACTAGGGTTTATAGTTGAACAATTACAAACTATAGTTACAAACCAAAGAAAAGTCGAGACTACAGTAAATGAACACTAGAGTTATAGTTGAATAATTACAAACTATAGCTTAAAGACAACAACTTTCCACAATCCATGATAATAGTGCATTGATATATTTGGGTATGATTGTGTCACAATACTTTTACCATCAACGTTTCATATCATACTCAATGATCCATCATCACGATGAAAGGATGTCAAGATGCATACAGACCAAAAACAATCAAGATTACCAAGAACTCATAATCGAATTTACAAACTATAGCTACAAAACAAAAGAATAATTACAATGAAAATACATATTTACTAAAAATTATTATCAAATTATTACAAACTATAACTACGAATTCAAAAAATAATCAAAATTATAAAAGTGAACCTTATAATTAACATTCCTAATAAAATATGATGAACTATAACTAATATTATTAGAAAAACAACCAAAATTACAATCAATACCACCAATTAAAAATGCCCATAATAGTAATCACCCTAACTACATAGTAATGAACCCTTCTTAAATATTCTTTGCAATTTTTTAATTTTGTAAAGAGTTAGATAAACTTGTGTGGTGTAGTATTTTAACCAATTTGCTTCCTTGAATTAAGATATAATTTTGGGAGTATAAGAGTTATTTAATGCCCACGCAATATGTTGTTTGAAATGAGACAAAAAAATTTTGGGGCAAAATCGTGTTGGTACTGAATTCCCTAGCTGATTGGAGGTTTTTTCATTCCTTGTCCACAAGGATAAGGTTTTGAGAACATGGCATTTTGTGAATACTTTGGTCAAAAGGTTGTCTTCTCAAAATCTATAGTTAAATCATTATATAAATCTATAGTTAAATCATTAGATGCATGAACCTTCCTAACTAAAACAAAAAACAATCTTTTTCATCGTGTAAAGATTTTGACATTAATGAAAGAAGCCACCTATCCAATATTAAACTTGATTTTTGGGTTGAAGTCAAAATCTCCCATTATTTGATTCCATTGGATGATTAGATAGGGATATTTATCTCTTAAACCATAATTAATTTAAGATTCTTGAACAACTTATATTTTACTTTTGACATTTATCTTATTGTTTTAAGTTTTGTATTTATAATATGATAATGTTTTGATATATGTATATATGATGATAAATAATATGATCATGTATGATGTTGGATTTATTGTTGTAGTCTTTAATTGATTGATATGCATACTTAAATAGAGTCTATTTATCACATTCATCTCTTCACCTACCTCCATCTATTAGTTTTCCACCTAGGTCCAATCATTAGCTTATGCTTGGATAGTTTTGTAATTATAAGGATAGAACCTATAGTTATGTATTTCTCTCTTATTTTAAAATTTAAAATTCTAGGGTAATTGCATAATATTATGACCTATTTGTGGGATAGCAAAAAAATGAAGCCAATGTGCAAAAGATAGTAAGGATGTTTTCAATTGAACATATAACTTCAAATGAAGTACCTTTCATAGAAGGTGTACATTGTCACGACTTTCCAATAAAAGCGAGTGCATTCGAATGCATACATCTTTTTTAATTTTTAAATGTTTCATGATAAAAATCCTTAATAGAAAGGACCTTTAAGTCAAAGGTTTAACATGATGTCATTCTTCCTCTATGCACAAAATTTTATCATTCAAAACAAATGTTAAATCATTGAAGGGTATTGTCGCTTTATGATTTGAAAACTTATTATATTTATTATCTATTTTCTACTCAACATAGGTTTATACCAACAAAAATGTTTTTTTTCAATACGCCAACAAAATAAAAATTTCCAAAAAATTGAGAAATGCATGCACTCCATATTGATGTCTTTATTTCAGAAAATAAATTATTTAGATATATAAAATAAAATTTACTTACTATAGAATAATATTGCTCTATATAATTAATCTAGATTAAAAATAATATTAAACAATTATGAAGTACAAAAATTATGAAAATATTATGTATGAAGTAGATAATAAAAATATAATGTACCTAGAGGGGTGTGATATAATAAGGTAATACTAAAGTGGCTATTGTGGTGTTGTCCAAGTTGTATCATTTTTAAATATATTGTAGCATGTCTTATTTTATGTATGGTTCTCAACATAAACATAGTTAAGAAAAAATACACATTATGGAATAAGTTTTCTCAAATTATAATTAATTTGAATTAAATTTTCTATAAAATAAATTATGCAATAAAATAATAAAAATTAATATTGTCATTGAATATTAGGGTTAATGATCTCTATTTGAGAGATTTTTAATTTATCTTCTAAAAATCTTATGCATTAAAAAATTAAATCGCTCATTAGATATTTGTAAAGTATAAAAAGTTACTACAAAATATTTGAAAAATGAGATAAATTACAAAATATTTAAAAAATGAGATAAATTGAGAGAGAGAGAGAGAGAGCTTAAAAAATATAAGTGTTGGAAACACTAAGAGGGGGGGGGGGGGGGGGGGGGGGGGGGGGGG
>MU223505.1:667864-693834 GCA_018584345.1 Thuja plicata
ATATTGTACTAGTATAATGAACCTGTTAAAGTTCCTTTGCCCTGTTAGAAGCAGTCTTTACAATATGAGTACAATGACCTGGTTAAGGGTCTGACCCTGTTAGGAGTCTTTTACAATTAACCCTGTTCGGGGGTGAGGACTCAATGTCCAAGAGCTCACTGCTCAAAGAGAAAGAAGGCTACAACCTCTTGAGAATAGATATGCACTATATCCAAAAATGAACTGCTGTATGTGACACAGATGTCTGATCAGTTCCAGTTATGCGCTTATGCTCTTAACTTCTTTAAGGGCTCTATCTCATACTGATATCTTCATACTGCTCTTCATCTTCTCTGACTTATTCGACAACACTTCAAATGTATCTTTGCATTACATATATATATCTTTATGCCTGAATAGACACGACTATAAACACGACCTTAGACGGCCCAAAAACATAATACACAATGCTTCCAAAAAAATTGGCTTAAGCATGTTTACAACAATGTTTACAACAATGTTTACAACAATGTTTAATACATGCTTACAAACTTATTACAATAGGTACTTAGCCTTTACATAACAAAAGATTACACGCTAATCAAAACAATGAAGTCGGCTTCATACTCTGTATTCTGGACTGCTGGTGAACTTGTTCTTTCTATAACTTGTCCATACTGCCATTCCATACAATGCGTGTATAGGGTAAGCATAATAACATACCATAGAGCTTAAGTCTGAATGTGCATATCCTTAGGTGATCGTATGCACGTGTGCTGATTCCCTGATCAAATGCAAGTCACTATTATGTTCTGTCTTCTACACTTAGTCAATTTTCACTTCATAGTTTACTATCAAAAACTTCATATGACTTTGTTGCCATAATGACAATAGAAAATAAGCCATATACTCCCTGGGAATCAACTTTCCAACAATCTCCCCCTTTGTCATTAATGGCAACAAAGGAATGTGGCCAAGTTACTCAAAATTGACTAACACCCAAAAACTGTATATCATTATACTTTATAATATATACTACACACATTCCTTGTATATTACTCCCCCTTTGACATTAATGACAAAGGTGTCAAAATTTTAATATATACATACTCCATATATACATACTCCATATATACTTACTCCATATATACATCTGGATATACAACCTGAAGATTCTTTAGCTCCTGTTGCCAGAATGCCTTCATTGCATCAACTATATGGACATGAGCACATAGAGCATAAGTGAGCTTCTCCATTTTTATCAGGTCCATGCAGGGACCTTGATCGTATGTGACAATAGTGGCATCAATCTGTTTGATGTTCTCATCCAGAACTACTAAGGAGGGCCCAAGTGCATTTCTCAACTGATTCTGTCGAGTCCTTATCTTATTGATCTCCATTTTGGCTTTTTCTATCTTGTCAAGCTGAACTTGATAGATATTTTTGCAGATGTTCATGTCTTGCGTGGATGTCTCGACTGATTTCCTAACACTTTCAACCAAGATATCTGCTTCCTCTATCTTCTTGATATGTTCAAAGGTCAATTTCACCCTATCCATGCAATTGGCAATTACATTTCTGCCTTTAGTTGCCAACTCTTTCAACATAGACTGACCAATCTTCAATGATTTTAAGTCTAAGGTAAAGTTATTTACTAGTTCATTCAACCTTTCCTTTTGTACTCATCTTCTGTGATTCTAGTAGTTGAGTCTACTAAGCTTGTAAAATGTGCTTTGAAGCTTGTTAGTATACTGTCTACATTATCAACTGACTGAATTTTTGCTACTTTCTTGTCCGCAGGTACAAGGTCATTCAGAATGTTTACTGATTCCAAGAAGAGAGGATTCCTCATAACCTATTTCTCTTTGGCCTTTTCCATGGCTAGGACACTGATCTTGATCAGGTCTTCTTCTCCCTAAGCATCCAAACTTGCTGAGTCAGGAGTTAAACTTGACAACAATGAGGTGGATGGTTGAAAGGATGGTGTGAATATGGTATTCTGACTAGTTTCCATGCACTCAATTTTAACTGGGATCTCCATGACTGGTATCTCATTGTTTTGATTATCTTCCTCTTTGTTCAAATTTGTTGAATCTATAGGGTGAACTTTATCTTGTTGCAAAGATGTATCATTAGTGCATGCCTTCTCTGTCTCTTACGAGTTCACAAATGCTTTTTCAACTTTATCTATATCATTATCAAAAGTAATCATAAATATCTTGATATCATCAATCACTATAGTATCCCCTATATCTTTTGTTGTATCATAGTCTATTGAGACTGAGGGTGTTGAAACTTGTGGACATGTCTTCGGTGCATTCTAAATTACTGGTTCTACAACCTGTTTAGGAGGAAATGGAGTTGCCTTAGCTATCAGTGCTATTGATGGATACATATGTCTATCTAGAAATACCTGCTCAAATGCCTTATGAGTCTCTTCACCGACCAGATCATACTCCTTGTTCATGGTATGAAGAATTCTTGTTTTAGTTCTTAGGTGCGGCTTTACTAAATCTAACAAAATGACTTTCTCATCATGCAAACACACCGGGAAAAGACTATCCAATGTTTCTTCTCTTATCCTCATATCCTCTTCAATTGCTTGCCTCTTCAACATATCAAGTATTTTCCATACTTTGTCTGGTATGATAGTCTTAAGTTCCAATATAGTCCTTTTGAACTTAATCATATGAGAGATGATCATAGAATGAATCTCTGATTTTTCTATCTCTTGATATTTGTCATATATATTTTTGAGAGACTCTAGTCTTCCTTCATTGACAATTTTGTTCCTAAAGACATTAAGATTAGGTCTGAAACCTACCTCAGGAGGAGCTTGAGTGTTCTTTACCTTGCTCCTTGTGGTTCTTTAGGATGGATGACTGGTGGGTGCTTCCTTCCTTCCTATAGACTTCTTTCTAGGTACTGATGGTGGAGATGCATCCAGATCAATGGTGGTTGATGGTGGAGATGTATCTTCATTTGATTTCTTCTTCCTCTTCTTGGGCATATCATCAGTCTTTTCTATTTTAAATTTTGTGGGATTCTTCTCAAGTTCTTTGGCTATCTTAGCTTCTCTAGCTTTGTCAAGATCTTCTTGTGTAACACCATGAACTTTTAGGATATTTGAGGTAATCCTTGATGCATTCCTTTTGTTCTTAGCACTGTATAACACATAATCAACTTGATTTGTCTTTTCTTTGTAAGTGCCCCATCTAGGTTCATTGGGATCCTTGGGCACAGATAAGAGGACTTGAGCATAACCTTCCAAAACATGTTCTTCAAATTCATAACAAAGAGGGTGAATCCATTTCATCCTAGGCTCAACTGCCTCCATGCAAGTACAATCAGTATCCACCATGAAGCATATGGTGTCTTTGTACTTCTCAACTATTTTCTCAGTTATCCTAAACCTCTTCTACATCTTGATTCTGATTGTCTTGATGTCCATGTCCATAGAATCCTTAACACTACTCTCTGATGTGGCTTTTAGTGAAATCTATGACATAGTGGGCTTGCTTCTGTCTAGGTAGAGATTTGCAACCTTTCCTACTATATGGAAGTAGAGATATATGATCAATGAACCAAACCTGAACATCTTTCTCTTGTCACGTTTGATAGCTTAGATGTTGTCAATCAATTGAGTGCGCAATATCTCACATAGGTTGTACTGAGTATTGTCTTTCACCATTTTTATTGCTGCTAAGATAGTGGCTGCAGATACACTATTTAGTCTGCTTGGGTGCTGGAATTTATAACTTAGTATCATGGTAACTAGTTTAATGTCATCTTCCTTGATGGGATCAACTGTCATACCGTGCCTATCACTCCTAGATAAGCATGCTTTCTCAACTTGTTTCTTAACATCTTTACCAGTTGGAAGAACTGGTCCAGTCTTGGGTAGTCCAGTCATCTCATGAATTAGATTAGCAGTGATGCGGATAGGAACCTCACCTATCTAGTATAGATCATCATGTATCCTACTCAGTAGTATCTTCACCCATTCTGGCTCATAAAACTCGTGTGCATTGGAATACTCAAAGATAGGGTTATCAATGAGATGCGTGTATTCAGCTTTGAATGTATAATCTGGTTTCATCATAGAACCCATGAGAGATGCAATGCCGTTGTCTCCAATTGTTTCCTTTTTGCAGTAAACATATGCGCGGATGTCTTCTACATGTAAAAATCCAAGAAGAGTCCTAGAGAATGCTCCTTCGACATCATCTAGTATGGACTTGAATTGATGCTTCTTAAAAAAAATCTCTTCCTCTCAGCAATGTCAAATACAATAGGAGTGGCCATACTTACTTGCAACTAGGTTAAGTAGGGTTTCACGATGATTCTGAAATGATGCGACTACTAGGGTTCCATTCCAAATGTAATCTGTTCACAAACCAACTAAACTTTCAAGCTATAGTGCTTTGATGCTCGATGCCTATCTGCTTTCTGAATGCTTCAATCTCAAATGCAAAGTGAGGTTTTAAGATCTTTTGTCAAGTTATAAAGATCAATTGCATTTAATGCTCACTTCCATAAAACGGTTTACATAGAGAATTTCAAACTTTGTTCTGAACAAAGTAAAGGCTATGCGTGAGTGCATACAACCTCAATTCTTGATTTCATGCATGAATCCATAGGTGCATAGTTAGAGGTTAGTATACCAGCCACACAGGGGTTCAGAGCTAGAATAGCTCCGCCTAAGACCATGAGGGTCAACTATTCAGAAGTAGAAGGTGCATCCACTGAGGATTCATCTGCTACCTTGTTCTCTTCAATTTCCTTCTTTACTTCAACCCATATTTTATCCGAGTTAGCTTTGGCTTCCACAAACTTGACTTCTCTTGATTCTTCAAACAAGGACTTCTTGGGATTCTCTTGTCCTTTTGTTCTTGATCTGCAAAACCTTGAGATGTGTCTAGCTTTTCCACATGAGTGACAGATGATAGGAGGTTTGGTGTTATTATTCATCATGCTACATTGTTTTTCTATGTGTCCATTGTAGCTACATATCTGACATGTACTGTTCTGCAAGTTTCTTTGAGGTTGATTTCTCTGATTGAATTGAGTTTGATTCCTTTGGTTCAGTTGTCGCTGATTTCTTTGATTTGTTCTGCAATGAATAGCCCTATGACCAAATTTATTATAGGAGTAACAGTAACCATTGAAGGGTCTTACGTTATTACAATCTCTTTCCAAGTGTCCATGCTTGTTACAGGCATAGCAAGTACGATTGACTGCCTTGTGCTTATCTTTTGCTTTAGTCTCTTCATGATTTTCAGTTTTCTTTTCTTCTGAAGATTTTGTTAGAGCTTTCTTTCTTTCTTGTGATGAGTTGATCTCAATTTGAGCTAAACTGTATCCCATACCAGTGGTGTCACCTTTTAGTTTTTATGCATAGATCTGTGATTGAATCAGATCAAAGCTTCTGTGTAGTTTATCAATCTTGTCTTTTTCTCTTCATAGTTTAGATTCAATTTTGTTCTTGATATTTTCCAAATCCAAGGTTCTCATATTGGCTTGCATGAGTTCTTCATCTAACTGTTTGTTTTCTTTGTTCTTCTCTTCAATAGCTGTTAAGTTATCAGTTAACTGATCATTCAATTCTTCTATTTTATCTTTTAGAGACTTGTTCTCTTCATTCAGTTTCAAACCATTGGTGGAGCAATCTTTTAGTTCTTTCCTTAGTTTCTTGATAAGCATTTGTGAGCCATCAAATTTTAGTTTGAGTTCTTTGTTTTCTTTCTCAGATCTGTCTAGATCTTCAAGGGCTGCTTCAAGATTCTTTTTCAAATTTTTGACTTCTGCTGAATCCATGATCTGCTCAAGTGGTTAGACTTTTCTCTCTGAGGACCAAGATTTGATACCAATTGTTGGAAACACTGAGAGGGGGGGGGGGGGGGAANGGGGGGGGGGGGGTGAATAAGTGTTTAGCTATTTATTCAAATTCAGCAACTTAAACATAAATCAAATATACATTCAATGAATCATAACACAAGATCACATAACACTTGATATGATTACGGGGAAACCTTGATTAGAGGAAAAACCCCAGCGGGAATTAGTACCCACAAATATTGTACTAGTATAATGAACCGGTTAAAGTTCCTTTGCCCTGTTAGAAGCAGTATTTACAATATGAGTACAATGACCTAGTTAAGGGTCTGACCTTGTTAGGATTCTTTTACAATTAACCCTGTTAGGGGTGAGGAATCACTATCCAAGAGCTCACTACTCAAAGAGAAATAAGGCTACAACCTCCTGAGAATAGATATGCACTATATCCAAAAATGAACTGCTATATGTGACACATATGTCTGATCATTTCCAGTTATGCACTTATGCTCTTAACTTCTTTAAGGGCTCTATCTCATACTGATATCTTCATACTACTCTTCTATACATCTTCTCTAACTTATTCGATGACACTTCAAATGTATCTTTGCATTACATATATATATCTTTATGCCTGAATAGACACGACTATAAACACGACCTTAGTCGACCCAAAAACATAATACACAATGCTTCCAAAAAAATTGGCTTAAGAATGTTTACAAAAATGTTTAATACATGCTTACAAACTTATTACAATACGCGCTTAGCCTTTACATAACAAAAGATTACACGCTAATCAAAACAATGAAGTTGGCTTCATACTCTGTATTCTGGACTGCTAGTGAACTTGTTCTTTCTGTAACTTGTCTGTACTGCCATTCCATACAATGTGTGTATAGGGTAAGCATAATAACATACCATAGAGCTTAAGTCTGAATGCGCATATCCTTAGGTGATTGTACGCACGTGCGCTGATTCCCTGATCGACTGCAAGTCATTGTTCTGTTGTGTCTTCTACACTTAGTCAATTTTCACTTCATAGTTTACTATCAAAAACTTCATATGACTTTGTTGCCATAATGAAAACAAAGAATAAGCCATATACTCCCTGGGAGTCAACTTTCCAATAATAAGCTTGTTAATATTATGACAAAGAACAACTAAGAGGGGGGTGAATTAGTTGTTACCCAAAACCTTAAACCTGGAGCCCTTCAACCTCAAAACCCTCTAACTTGTGTACCCTCAAATATGATAAGAATAAATAAAGTATAAAACATGCATGCATATACAAATCAAAAACACATCCACACAACTTGACCCAGTATTTTTTATCGTGGAAACCTTGTTAGGGGAAAAACCACGATGGGGTTGATTACCCACAATAAGAAAATAAATTGTTAGGAGTATAAACTTATTAATATATATATGGAATGCACATGCATCCAGGATCACTACCTAGAGATCACTACTCAAATGAAAATCCTTAGGCTACAACCTTGAGGAAGGCTCATTGCCTTACAATATGATCACTACAATGATCCATACAAATTTTGTAAACTGTGTAAGTGACATTTGCCTCATGTCTGGTACAACTGCAATGTAGATCTCTTTTCAACCTCTTGTTGAAACACTTATGATTTCCCTTGAATTAGGATTTTCCTTTGCTAGCCACCTCTAGCATCCACATTCACGACCTATGCCTTGAATTTTCCCTAATTCTCCATTTTATATCAAGAACTAGGTTGACAAAAACCTAATCCACCATTTCTTCAATCAATGCACCAGATTTTTTGATTCAAATCCATCTCTAGTTGCTAAGTCATATTCAAAGTCTATAACCACCACCTTGATATCATAACTCTTCATATTTGATGATTTGGCACTTTTACAACATAATTTACTAACTAGGTCGGCCAATAACATGAATAATGATAAAAATATTATTATTAACCAAAAACTCCACCAATATGATCCTTTGTATCCATGTGTATGGCCAACTCATCAAGCACATGCTTCAACAACATCCTATAGCATCATAAAAAATACTCAATCATTCAAATCCATCACAACCATTGGATTTTCCAGCCCCTTTTCATCACACTTGAAGAACTTTGTCAACAAGTCTCTAAGATCATAAGATTATGCCTTGCGGACCTTTGAATTAAAAACCCTCTAATTTTAAGACTTATGTCTCCAAAACAATCCTATGTTCTCTCCATGAAATTATCACTCTATTGAGAACACTGAACCTCTTTCTACCTTCCTTTTGACACAGTCTATCACCCTGTCTACCAGTCACCTTCTGCAACTTGGATACTTTTACAAATCATCATGAAACTTTCTATAAATTAGGGTAAACATAGTAAACATCTTCAACATGCTTCCTCTATGCGCGTGACTTATTCTTTGAAATATCCATTTCTCATTGGACCTTTTACTATTCTGCTCCACTAGCTAACTTGCAACAATTAAGTTAGCATCTAGCAAATAATTCTTCTGATTGCTTCCTCTGCTCAATCCTTCTATTATGTTGACATCAATGCCAACAAAATCATCATCCAAAATTTATAATATGCCAACAATCTCCCCCCTTTTGCATTGATGGCAACATGTGATGTGATAAATAATTAATACAATCAGAAACCAATAGTCTTACCCCTAGAAAGATAATCAACAGTACTACTAGCAATATCCTTTTTTATCTTTTAGAGTCTCTCTAATAGAAATTCTTATGCTCCCCCTGGGAACATGCTTGACTTGGTTCCTATTCAATTATATACTCTTCTCTGACATCAATTTCTCCCCTTGAGTACACACCACATATCTTAGCTCACTTCGTTGCATCTCTTTTTGATCAACTTCCCTCTTAGCTTTTCCTCTGATATCTTCTTAAGCTTGCATATCTCTTTTGATTAGCTTCCTTCTTAGCTTCTCCTCTAA
This sequence comes from Thuja plicata, assembly GCA_018584345.1. Classification (NCBI taxonomy): domain Eukaryota; kingdom Viridiplantae; phylum Streptophyta; class Pinopsida; order Cupressales; family Cupressaceae; genus Thuja; species Thuja plicata. Next base: position 676,622 of record MU223505.1, read on the forward strand.
TATCTTGGTTTTTTTCTACAACTTCTTACATACACTTCTCTTGACCTTCATCCCTGATACCTTTTTCACATTTATTTTTCTCTCCCTTTGACATCAATGACAAAGGTATAACATCAGTTCTTTTAAAACTTTCTTTTTTATACCAATATCAGGTTCCTTTTTCTTCTCTTCTTCTACAACCTTGTCAACCTCATCTTTTTTTCTTGCACATACTTACCTTCTGATTAGATATCTCCCCCTCACCATGCTTACTACTCCCCCTGAGTAGTAGCTTCCATACATAAATCCATCTTTAATGATATTTTCGTGTGACTCTTCTAGATTGATGCATCCTTCTGCATCTTAGTTTTGAGTGGGAGGGGTAATGAATCCTAACTTGCCTCTGAGATACTCAAATGTCTCTTTGGGAAATAGTTTAGTAAATATATCAGCATTTTTTTTCCTTGGTAGGTATGTATTTTAGTTTTACTTCCTTCTAATTTACTTTCTCCGTTAAGAAGTGAAACTTGATTGAAATATGCTTTAACTTAGAGTGTAGCACTCGATTCTTTGAGATATTTATAGAAAATGAGTTATCCCAATTGATATTAATAGGTTCATCAAGGAAAATTCCAATATCAAATAAACATTTGTTTCATCCATATTACTTGGGTGCAATTTATAGCTGCAACAACATATTCGTCTTTAATCGTGGATTGTGAAGTGCGACTATGTTTCTTGCTCATCCAAGAGACCAATATATTTCCTAAGAAAAATGCTCCACCACTTGTGCTTTTCCTGTCATCAGTATCTCCTGCCTAATTTTCATCTATATAAGAACACAAACTAAAATATTTCCATTTAGGATACCATATCCCAAATTCAGTTGTCCCTTTCAAGTATCTAAAGATCCTCTTGATTGCAATGTCATGATTCCTTCTTTGTTCTTCTTGAAATCTTGCAACTAAGTATACAACATTCATATGTCTTTTCTAGTATGAGTTAGATGTAGTAAAAAACCAACCATTTATTTATACCTAGATTGATTTACCTTTAGAGTCTCATATTCCTTTGTGAGTTTACATCTAGTCACCATGGGTGTGCATACTATTTTTGCATCGTAAAAGCCAAATTTCTTTAGTAGATCTTTCACATATTTAGTGTATGATACAAATATTCCCTCATTTGATTGGAAAATCTCTAAACCTAGGAATAATTTCATCTCTCCTATCATGGAAATCTCAAAATCATTTTACATCTCTAGAGAAAACTCTTGACTTATCTTGTCATTTTCTTCAAAGATAATGTCATCAACAAAGACTTCAACTATCAAAATATTCTCATTGTCAACCTTAAAGTATAGATTACTATCAACATTACCTTTGATAAAGCCAAGCTTAAGTAGATACCTATATAATCTTGAGTACCAATCTCTTGGAGCTTTTTTTAGTCCATATAGGACCTTATTCAATAGGCATACCATGTTTTGGTGATCAATCAGTTGAAATCCATCTGGTTGTTCAATATATACTTGTTGGAAATAACAGACACTGAGAGGGGAGAACATTAGTGCAAACAGATAATAAAACAATTCAATCAGTGATCTAAATAACTGTTGAAGTACTTTCCAAACTATAAAGCATATAACTGGTGTAAATACATAAAAGAAAGTAATACCAAGAATCCACACATTCATCACACATGAAAAATATATTTTCACATGGAAACCCTTGTAAGAGGGAAAAACCATGGTGGGGATGACACCCACAAGCCCAATACTACAGTAGCATAGTTTTCCTTATTAGGAGCTGCAAATACCCTTTCTAAGGGTTTACCCTGTTAGGAGTGACTAATACACTATTAGGAGTACACTTAGATCAACTATTCTCTACCTCGCTAGAGGATTTCAAACCTCAATAAAGAAGTGTAAAAACATCTATTTCATACTCTACATTTTCATAAATCTTGACCCAGAAAGGTTGAACTTAACCCAAAAAGGTCGACTTTGACCCTAAAGTCAACTATGGTCAAACATAGTCAACAAGACCTCTTGATCGCTCTAAATTGATTCTGCCTTCTCTTGATCTATCTCTGATATCTCTGGATCTTTGATCTTGCTTCTATCTATGATTTCTCGCTCTCAATCATCATTATGCCATGTCATCTTTCAATTTCGCTCCTGAGGGGGCAGGATGATTGCATCATTGAATCTTTTTGCATCATTCTCAAATCAGTTTGATCTAAATCAAAAGTCCCCATTGCTAGGGGCATCTCATCACTTGGGGCATATTCAATTTTTTGTACCTTATGGTCAAAATTAGATATTCCATGATCTTGAATCTCTAGGGGCATCTTGATGACTCGCATCTTGTCATCTTGTCATCTATCTTTCTAGGTATTTGAGAAATCTAACTCGGATCCTCAAGGATCAAGCTTCATTCTAGAGATTATTCTTGAAATCTCATTGGGTATTAGGGTAATCTAACCCTAATTCCTGAAAGTCATGCTTCATTTTGAAGATGACTCTCAAAAGATCTTTTAGACTGTTATCTGGGAAACCTAACTCGTATCTTGGAGGGCTAACCTTCGTATTGGGGCAATCTAACCCTGATTCTAGAGATAGTCCTAAATCTTCATCAGCTATTAGTGGACATTGGGGCAATCTAACCCCGATTTTGATCTTCTCTCAAGTGGTATTTGGACCGTTGTCTTCGAAATCTAACTTAGACTTCAGAGAATCATGCTTCATTCTAAAGGTGGTTCTGACTCTCAATCTGATCGGTGTCTTGGCAACCTAACCTAGACTTTTGAAATCTTCATCTATCACATCAAACTGTTCTTTGAATCAACGCACTGCTCGCACATCAATTCAAAGAGGGGCAAAATGTAACACCCCAAAATTGGCACCTTACAATTCTAATCAATTTTGGTGCATTTTCTCATCATCAAAGTCCTATTGTACTAGGAAAATTTTCCTTCCTAATTAACTTTAATTGACTTGGTCTCAAATGTAGAAAACTTGAATTTGCATAAATCTCACACTATATTTAATTCCTGAATTATCAAGGTTTATTAGCTAAAAATCCCTATGATTAATTAATTTAACTCTAAAGTCCTAAGTGCTTTTAAATTAAATTAATTCCACCCCCTTTAGCTAAATACACACCAAAAGGAATTGAAAGAATTATTTTCTTATTTGAGTGAATTATCCTCAAAAGGAATCCCATAATTCCATGTGAAAAGCCACTCATGTGGCAATAATTCATTTTTTTAATTGAATAATTCCTTCAAAATTGTCTCACCTTCCTCCATGGAGATGAAGGGTCAGCCATTTCTTTTCAAGAAACTCTTCATCCCCTTCTCAGGTTGTTCTATATTATGGACCTCATTTTCTTCATTTGGGAGGCACAATTAGAGAGCATCAAAATTATAGCGAAACCTTGTCTCATTTCTTTAATGTTTTTAAGCCTTTATTGCATAATTATCATAGCTTCATTTACAGTAATGGCTTGTTGAATTTTAATATAGTTTTCTTACATATCTAATAGCTTAATTTTATCATCTTTTCAAGCTTTCTAGAATAAATATGCACTTTCATTCTTTAACTGTAATGGCATTCTCATATAGAGTAGTTTCAATTTCAATTTTTATCATGCTTTAAAATCCTCCATTTTAGAAATGGTCATGGTTGTTGGCTCTTGTTCTGAGAGTAAATTTGACACCCCAACTAAATAGGAGGCAATAGGTTGATTCAATAAAATTTGTGAATGGGTCTATTCATGTCCATGTTTGCAAATTTGATGATTGAGCAATGACCATGTTGAGTTTGTGCTTGATTTAGAGGTCACTTTCAAGCACACACACTTATCACATGAAGAATCCAATTGGGATTGAACTCAGTGGGAATTTCCACTATGTAAGTTAAACCTATCTCCTGTAGATGTTTGTGCTCGTCTTTCAACACTCCATTGATGCACATATCCATGTATTCTTTCTTGATTGCTTTAGATCCAAATTATTCAATTTTTTAATGGATATAAGAATGAACATCTTCAATCAACATCACACCATGAGGAATAGTGGATAGGGCACCAGACATATCAATCTTGGCCTCTTTTCTTGGATGCAGTTTGAATACGGGTCAAGGTTCCTCAAAGATGTTCACTAGAACTGGTGTATCAACATTATTTTCTATTAAGATTCATTGCAATAGCACACAAATATAACAATAGACTAAACTGATATATTTCAATACACCGGTTAGAGTTTCATGAAAACTCGATATCAATTTAGCTCAAAATCACAAATCACAAAAGTAACCATTGCAGACAATAGCTCAAGATAGCTCTTGAATACTCAAATGAAAGTAAAAGTGTGAAAAGAAGTTACTTTTCCCTCTATATATCATTAGAGAAATAGACTTTGCATACTTCAATGGTAGGAATAGTTTCATATCACCAGTTAACACATATCCACCAGTTGGTACTCAACCAATAGTAATAACCACTATCAAATAGATATCAACCATGAGATCTCAGTGTAGTCTACACATAATCTCAAAAAAACCATAGAAACTTACACTATAATGTGCATATAGATCTTTAACCTCTCTTGAATCTAGGGTATCAGTAATGGATTTGTCTTCAAGTTTTCCCCCTAAGAAAATACTATGCTTAGTTAACCAATGGAACCTCCACACTGCCTGAACTTGTGGGGTTCTCAGTCAACTCATAATATTTCATTTCACCTTTCTTTGCCCATGTATTCTTCATATCACTTCCTACTTTGTCAACATCAACAACTTGATTTCCTTTTCTATCTTTTGACCGATTAGGAAATTGGTTCCTAAACTGAAAGTCTCTAGTCAAATGACCTATCTCATGACAGATAAAACATGCCATGTTGGTTGACTTCCAAGGACCAACATTACTTCTCAAAGTTCTCATTCTACAATTTACTACTATATGTCCATAGTTACCACATACAAAACATGTAGTGTTAAATTGTCTTTACATTCTAATAGTATTCACCAATGTGATAGGTGACCTAGGTACATATAATTTTAACCTAAAATCTTTAGCTTTGTGTCCATATTTGTTGCATGAAAAACAATATCCATTAAAGTTACCACCACTAGATCTACTATTAGACTTTGAATGGGACTCTCTTGAATGTGCTTGGTTGAAATTGGAGGACATGGTGGCATTGGATCAAAGGTTTATTCAACATGAAAGGTACTTGGGTTATGAAGAGGACTAGCTCGGATTTCTTGTATGGATAGCCCTTGGAAGGTTTCACCATTAGATGTATCAATTGATGGATATGGAGGAAATTTATCTTGTGAATATTTAGGATATGGACGAATTGTGGGAGCCATGGATATTTTTGAAAGTCAATGTCTTGATAGGAAATATGTGTATCATCCATGTGATTGATTTTGAATGAGCCATTGCTAGACATGGGTGAATTATTTGTTTCATCCTCTTCATATATAGGATCCAATTTTCGAAACAAATTCTTTAAAAATTTAGATTTGAAATTTCACTGCTTGGGAAATATTGTTGGTGATACCACATCAATATTTATAGGTTGTACACATTTTTTGGGTTGAACATGTTCCAGAAAAGGTTGCTTATTGATTATTCTTGGTTTATGCCCAAAATATGACATGTTTGAATTTTTATTTGTTTGAGAAAAATGTGTTTGATTTGAGGATATACGAGGGGTTTCATACAATGTTCTTGAATGCAAAGTTATTGGTGACTTTGATTTACTTGTTTGCATTATTGGCATAAACGGTTGTGAAATTTATTGAGGGTCACTTGATTGCATTGGAATGAAGACTGGTTCATAATTAGGTCATGGGCAGAGTTGAACTATACTACACTCTAGTTGAAAGTTTTTATTTGGAAATTGTTTGAATGATTGGTTTGGGACTTGTTTGCATGGAATTTGATTTGAAACTTTATTTGGAATTTGATCAAACAAAGTTTTATGTAGGAGATGATTGAATTGGGATTTGTTGAAGTTTTTATTTGCCTCACTGAGTTGTCAAATAAGTTTTTGGTATTCTATATTTTTCAATGAGATATTGTATGCCAATTTTACTAAAATGTTCATTTGGGCATCTAAGGAGTTTTCCCATCTCCATTTTATTCTTTATTGATGTAGGAGCATCCTAGGTTGCCTTGCTATCCTACTCATATTTGTTCATTCTACCAATAAGTGCCGAGTTACAGATCTTTCCAAGTTGCACTATGTGTCGAGTTGTCCAGTGTTGGCCGAGTTCCTATTTGTGCCAAGTTTCCCAGTGTTGGCCAAGTGTTCCTTCCTATGCCGAGTTAACTTGATGCTAGGTTTTCTTTGACTGAGTTTTTTTGTGTTTGGTTTTTGTTGGAGATGACTCATGTATTTAATTTTTGATGGTACATTTAATATTTGGATCTTGTCTTGGGATGTGTGGGAACTGTTAGTGGTCAGCCTTCCTTCTTTGTAAGCCACATTTGGAAAGTATAAGTAGGGATGTCTAGGAGTAGGTTAGGGATAAGCTGGTAGAGCAAGTAATAAATGATGATATGAGAAGGTAGAAGATAGAATAGTCTATATTTTTTAAATCTTGTTGGATGTAACCTAAAAGGCCTCACAGTCGGGCATGTATGTTGTAATTGAATGAATCAATAAAACATATTTTGCGGTTTCCTCTCTCCTTGGTGTTGTTCTTGTTGTTTGATTCTGTGGTGTGTACTTGTAGGTTGGTTGGATAGTTGGGTGTGCCTTTGGCCCTAACCTTCCTTTTTTTCCTTGCGCTAGGTGGTATTAGAGTGAGTTCTTCCTTGGTGGATTGGATCATGTAGAAACCTAAGTTTGATTTGGTTGTAGGGTGGAAGATCTCCAAATTTGACCTATAACTTGCAGAGGGTTACGATCTTGTAGGAACTGTCAAGATGGTTCGAGACAGAGGGAATGCTAATAATTCCATAATGGACATGTTGAGATAGATTGCAACCAGATCAGATACTATGGAGACAACGCAGAGAAGAGGAGTGCATATTGATGATGAAGCAGTGGAACCAAATCTAGAGCTTGAGGAAGAACAGGATGAAGAAAGATTGTTGAGAGTATTATCTAGGGCACATTCAAAGCTTGTTGTAGAAGTTGTTCCTTATGATGGAAAGGTTGATACTAATGTTGTGATGGATTGGATCTTTGATATGGAGAATTTATTTGAATTTGAAAGCACTCTTGATAATAGGAAGGTGAAAATTGCAGTCACTAGGTTGAAAGGTCATGCCTCACTGTGGTGGGAGAATTTGAAAACTAATAGAAAAAGAAGAGGAAAGGAAAAGATCAGAACTTGGTTGAAAATGGTGAACAAGGTGAAGAAGAAGTTCCTTCCTGCTTATTACCAAGTTAGCTTGTTGAGGAAGATGCAAAACCTTAGACAAAAGGACATGACCATAAAGGAATACACTGAGGAATTCTATAGATTGGACATCAGATCTGGACATGTGGATGATGAAGTTGAGAAAGTTGCAAGATACCTAAATAGACTGAGATCTAGAATTCAAGATGAGATAATTTTTGTGAAATTGGATAGTGTGGAAGAAGCATGTCAATATGCCTTGATAGCTAAGGAGATCTTGACAAAGAAGTGTGAACAAAGATAGAGAGGTAGAGGTGGTGGATTCCAGAGAGGCAGAGGTAGATCATATGGTGAGGGAAAAAGACCTAATAATTATATGCAAGATAAGGGAAAATATGAGTGGAAAAATGATAATAAAAGAAAGACCGAGTGGAAAGGTGGTAGTTCTTACCGAGGAGGTAGTAGTTCCTACCGAGGAAGAGGTAGAGGTAGTTTTAGTGGTAATTATTTTAGATGTGGAAAAGAAGGGAATAGATCTTTCAAGTGTAGACACTCTGATGGAAATGGACAAATCCATAGAAATGTTTTGGTACAAGAGGATCTTGAGGGTTCCCCAAGTGGACCTGAAGTTGGAGAAAACCTGATGGTAAGGAGATCTTTGTGTAATAACCGAGTGGATGAAGAACCTATTCTAAGGAGAAGTCTTTTCAAGACCAGATGTAAGATGACAAGAAAATGTTGCAAAGTGATTGTTGACAGTGGAATTTCAATAGATTTAGCTTTAGAGGAGCTGGTTATAAAGTTGCAATTGCAGAGGCTGAGACACCCCAAACCCTATCACGTTTCATGGATCAAGGATGAGCATAAATTTTTGGTAAGTGAACAATGTGTTGTAAAATTCAAGATTAGAAATTACTTTGATGAATTTTATTGTGACATTATGCCCATGGATTGTTGTCATATTCTATTGGGTAGACCTTGGTAGTATGATAGACATGCTGTACATGATGGTAGATTGAATCAATATACTCTCTGGGTGAATGGGAAGAAGAAAACATTGTTACCTTTGATTGAGGCTCCAAATGAGAAATTGTACTACTGTGAAAATTTGTATGGTTAATGGAAAGCAATTTGAGAAAGAAATGAAGAAAAATCAAGTCTATTTTGCCATAATTATTAAAATTTGAATGATAGGTTATAGTAATTGCTGAGTGACATAAAATAGTAAATTTCGAGCGACAAAAGAAATTGAAGACCGAGTGCCAGTAGAAATTTAAAAATTGTTGAATGAATACAAGGAGATTGTTGCAGAGGATATTCCTGATGGTTTACCACCAGTGAGAAATATAAGTCATTGTATGGATCTAATTCATGGAGCTAGTTTACCAAATAAAGCACCATATAGATTGACACCTATCAAGAATGAAGAACTTAATAGACATGTGTAGAAGTTGTTGCAAAAAGGTTTGATCAAAGAAAGATTGAGTCCATGTTTTGTACCTAATGTATTAGCACCTAAGAAGAATGGAGAATGGAGAATGTGTACTGATTCTAGAACTATCAACAAGATAATAGTGAAGTATAGGTTTCCTATGCTGAGGATGGATGACATATTGGATTGTTTGAGTGGAGAAAAATATTTTACTAAGATTTATTTGAAGAGTGGCTATCATCAGATCATAATCACAGAAGGTGAAAAATGGAAGAATACTTTCAAGACAAAAGAAGGATTATATGAGTGGTTGGTTATGACTTTTGGTTTGAATAATGCACCTAGTACTTTCATGAGGTTGATGAATGAAGTTATCAAGATATTTGTGGGTAAGTTTGTGATTGTTTATTTGGATAATATTATGATATTCAGTAAGACTAAGGAAGAACACCTTGAGAATATTAGACAAGTGTTGCAAACACTGAAGGAGGATAAGCTACTGATTAATTTAAAGAAGTGTTCCTTTATGCAAGAAGAGATTATGTATCTAGGATTTGTGATTTTAGCTGATGGTTTAAAAATGGACCCTGAGAAGGTTAAAGCATTTTTGGACTGGCCTACACCTTATAATGTAGGTGTGGTAAGATCATATCATGGTTTGTCTAGTTTCTACAGAAAGTTCATTAAGAATTTCAGTTCTATTTGTAATGCTATGATTGAGACTATGAGAGGAGATAAAAAGGATTTTAAGTGGACACATGGAGTTGACAGTAGTTTTGAGACTTTGAAAAAAAAGGTTACCGAGTTACCTGTCTTAGCTTTGACTGTTTTCAATAAGGCATTTAAAATTGAGTGTGATGCAAGTGGTGGTGCAATAGGAGCTATGTTGAGTCAAGAAGGTAAACCTGTTGCTTTATTTAGTGAGAAGTTGAATGATGCAAAAAGGAAGGATTTTGTGTATGATCAAGAGTTTTATGCTATTGTTAAAGCTTTGAAAAAGTGGAGACATTATTTGATTCTTAAGGAGTTTGTGTTGTATACTGATCATAAAGCTTTACAGTATTTGGGAAGCCAACATAAGTTGAATCAGAGACATATGAAGTGGGTTGAATACTTATAGAGTTACACATTTGTGATAAAGCATAAGAGTGGAGTTAATAACTGAGTTATAGATACACTGAGCACAAAATGTTCTTTGTTGACCAAGATGAAGGTTGTTATTCTTGGTTTTGATGAGATGAAGGAGTTGTATGATACTGAACCTAATTTTTGTAAGGCGGGGAGAGAGTGGAGAGCACCAAATCTGTCAGAATAACCAAGTAAGTTTGAGGAGTATTTCATTTAGGAAGGTATGTTGTTCAAAGGAATTCATTTGTGTATACCAAGAAGTTCTATGAAATTTAATTTGATTAAGGAAAAGCATTGTGGTGGATTGCCTAGACATTCTGGAATTGATAAGACATTGAATTTTCTTAAGGAAAAGTATCATTGGCCACATATGTATAAGGATGTTCAGAGGTTTGTAAGGATTTTTGGAATTTGTCAAGTTGCAAAAGGATTAAGTCAAATACTAGATTGTATACAACTATTTATCTTCCTGAGAAACCCTGGAGTGACATCATTGTGGATTTTGTTGTTGGATTACCTAAGACAGTTAGAGGGTATGATTCCATATTTATTGTTGTGGATAGATTATCTAGATGGAAAATTTACTACCATGTAAGAAGACATCAGATGATGTGCATGTTGCTGATATTTTATTCAAAGAGGTTGTTAAATTGCATGGATTACCGAGAAGTATTATTGTTAGGGAGGTTGGACGAATCAATCACTGATTCATGCTCCTAGTCTTCAAAAGAGACTTCTAGGGTGTCTTCACTACAATCCTTGGGACCTATAGGAACCTCAACCAATTTTGATCCCCTGGTTACTTTTTCCAACCCAACTAACAAGAAAGATCCACTCAACCAATTCTACACTTGGTGCATTCTAGCTTTACATGCTCTTACCTTTACACAAACTTAAATACTTGCAACCTCCATAAGCATAAGTTAATCTTGCATATGTGTGGAGGTGTATTGAACTATGTTAATTTACTCAAATAGGGGTGTTAGGAGTCCCACCTAGTTCAACCATTTTGTCAATTTCTTCAGTCTCACACAAAACAAGCCTAATAGGCTAGTAGCCCTATTAGGTCTCCTACTCTCAAAAAATAGGGATTTTATCCAAAATCTTCCAAAGGAACCCTAAAAATTTTCTTGGAATTCTTGGAAAATTTACCAATATTTAAAGGATTTTTGGGGTCTTGGGGTCACCACCTTCCGTACAATACCCTAACTCAAAATGAGTGGTTTTAGGGGTTTTGTAAGGTCTTCCCTGGCTCCAAATAAAAATGGAATGAATTAGACCATGAATTGGATTGGTGAAACCCTATCCTTCTTAAAAATTATTGGAAAGACTCCTAAATTCATTCTCCAAAAGGAATTTTGACTCTAGATACCCACCTCTGCAAATTGTACTCTTTGCAACTTGATCTTCCCTAACTGGGCTCACCACTGGCTCGCCTAGGGAAAGACATTAAAAATAATTCCTCTTCATTTGAGGGACCAAGCTCCTGCACAATATATGTACATGGAGTATAATCACTATTCCCAAGAGGCCATACCAAATGGACAATGAGAAAGTGAACTAGATCTCCATCTTTGCACAGTGCTTGGATTGAACCAGTGACAGTGCCAAACTAAACTTATTTACAAAAAGAACAATAAACAAAGAAAAAAACCTATCTAATGGCACATAGAATTGAGAAAAAAAATATACTCTAAGCCATGCATGAGTTACAGTGCAATATTTAATCCATTAACTATATACTGTCAAAAAATAACTAAAAATTACACACAAAACAACACAAAATCTTGATTTCTCCAAATCACTGTCCATACAAAGGGTGTCCAACCTTGCATCTTGATCAATGCATGTATTACATAGGGTGGTTAGGTAGTTAGTTTCCTCTTAGGGATATTTTTCATCAGGTTTTAAAAACTTGACAATGTTGTCCGAGCAACATTTATAAAGTTGCAAAATGCAGCTTTTACATCTTTTTGACAATTTCTTGCAAAACCAACTAAATGAGTTTCAATGCTCACCAAAACTTAACAAAAAAACTAACCATGGTTAAAACATGGTTATAACCCATCCTAGACCCTACTGAAATCATGCTGACATCATCAACTCATTTGTGCAAATTAGGAGGCTTTACAACTTTCTAGCCCCCAATTGCAACTTACAAAAAGGTCCTCAGACTTTATAGACCAAAACCTATTGTAATCTCTATTGTGGTCAACATGACCTTAAAGAAAACATTTCAAAATTACTTAAAGGATTACACACAACAAAATGTAACTTGGATTTTCTAAGCAACCCATGGGTGCTCCTGCACCATTCTCTCCCTTTGCACAACTTTCAAGAAACATGAGGAGAAATTAGAGACAAATCAATACCTAATTTCTTGAAGTTACCTTCCTCCACCCATGTAGCTTCAAATTATGGTTGATGCTTCCATTATACCAGATGCTCATGTATACCCTATGTCTATTTTAATTCTTCACCCTAGATTTTATGATCCTCTCTACTTGGAGCTTGGGTTTGGGAGGTAAAACCTCAGTGCTAGTGTGGTTCATGTCTGACAATGGTCCCTTGAACTTCACCAAGTCTGCCACATTGAACATTGGTGAAATGCTCAAATCAGAGGGAAGCTCCACCTTGTAAGCATTCTATCCATATTTTGTTAACACCTTACATGGTCCCACTCTTTTCATCTACAACTTAGTTGGAATTCATTTCTATAAACTTGACTTGTTTAGATGAACCTTGACATAGCCTTATTCACTTGCTCTTATATCTCCATAATAGTCTAAGATAAATCCTCTGCATGGCTACTCCTATACTCCATAGCTCCTAAATCTCTGAGTTCACACACTCCCCTTAGATACATCCCATACATAATCACAAATGGACTTCTACCACTAGTCTGATTTATACTTTCATTATAGGCATACTCAGCTTGTGGAATCACTAGAGCCCATGTCTGCCCATATTCCTTAGTTAGGAATCTAAGAAAATTACCTAACACTCTATTGATCACCTCAGTTTGACCATCTATTTGTGGATGGTAAGCTGATCCAAAAGAAAAATTTGTACCCAATTTTCTCCATACAGGATTCCAAAAATGACTCATAAACTTGACATCCCTATCTGACACAATGCTTAGGGGTAGTCCATGTATACTCACAATCTCCTTGAAGAAGAGATGAGAAATATAACTGGAATCATGGGTGGTCTTACAAGGAATGAAATAAATCATTTTAATGAATCTATCTACCACCACATAAACACTATCCAACCTTGTCTTTGTCTTAGTGAGACGTACAATAAAATCCATGGTAATGCACTCCCAAGGTCTATTGGGAATAGGTAAAGGTTGGTACAAACTTGCATTGCTAGCTCCCCCTTTGGCTTTCATACAAACCACACATTGTTCAACATATCTTCTGACATCTCTTGGAAACTTGGGCCAATGATAAAACCTCTGTACTAACTCCATGATTTTGTTTGTTGGTTGTATTTCCATTTTTGAAATCTTGCTATACGTGTTTTGGGTTCCCAGTAATGTTTTTGCATAAATGTGAATTCTTGTCCAAAGTTCTATCAAATTCTCCCCACAAATGTTGATCTCTGAGTGATAAAATAAAGCAAATGTGTAAAACCCTAGGTCCTAGGTCATTTTTCATTCATATCAATAGAAAACCCTAGTTCTTCATAATTGACTTCTAATTTGTAGTTACCTTTTTATGCAACTTAAGTCTTCTAAAGTCACGTGCCTTTTATATGTATTAAGTTAGTCGCGTAGTCTCTTACAACTTTCTGAATATTCTATTTTGTTTTGAGACTCAGCACAGTGCTTTGGTCGTGTTATCTCATAAGAAAAATAATATGACTTCAAGGATTAAGAGATTTCACGTAGGCCATTGATTCAAATCCAAATCTTGTGGTTCACGTAAAGTCTCATTTGAAACCCCAGAGTTAAGAAATGGTCTAGCGACTTTGAGTTTCTTCAGTTGTGGAGTCTCACAAATAAATCAGAGTTAAAGCTTGCTTTGATAATCATTCAGTCAGGTGATCTTTGAAGAAAACAAGGGTTAAGTGAAAGGATATGAGATCTAGCCACCACTCTCTGATTCAAAGTTCATCTTGTGGTGAGCATTTAGTCATGAGATAAAAGCAGAAATGACTAAAAGTTCAAGAGATGTAGCGACTACCATCAAAATAAGGAAAGATCTAAAGGCTAGCATTTAATCTCAGAATAAAAGTTGAGCTAGATAACTTGTTCAATGACAATGAGACTCAGTTAGTCGCTAAGTATCCATATGAACTGTGGTTAGCAAAGGTTAAGTCAAGGCTCAGTGAAATTTGCAGCACGAAAATATGAACCGTAGATAAGAAAAGATCTGATAGTTGATGTTAAGTTGATAATAGAAGTAAACAATTTAGAGATTTTCTAGCAACTTAGAGGTAATGATACAGATGTTGACATGTGTTTAATTCATTCCAGAGATCTGTGGTCTACGTGAAGCCTCAAAATAAACCTGTGGTTCAAAAACCTATATGGCGACTTAGAGATAGCTTGTAGTCACAAAGTCTCATGACAAAATATAATTAAGGATAAAGCTTGAGAGATTTCACACAAGCCGTTGGATTAAAAGTGATCTAATGGTCATCATGAAAACACTGATCAGATGCAGTAAGTACAAGATAAATGAGAGATTTCACGTGAACCATCATATTTAAAGATGATCTAATGATGGTCGCATAATCTCTAACTAAACTCAAGGTTAATGAAATATTTGAGCGACTTCAAATTCATACAGTCGCGCGATCTCCAAAGAAACCAAAAGTTAAAACAAGAGTTATTCTTAAGATTTAGTCACGGAATCTCTGAATGAAGCATGAGTTAAGAAAATTGTTTAGCGATTTGGAGATAACCATTGATCAAAGTATTGATCATGCGGTTGGCACTAATTCTTATGGTGAAACTAGAGTTAAGGCTAACTCTCAATGACAAGGAGATAAAGTAGTTGTGTGGTCACTAAAGAGAACTAGAGTAAAGGTAAGGTAAAGGTTAAGAGTTTTGTCCCACAAATTGATGTATAGTCGCTAGCCAATAAAAACAAGAGGATTGTGACAACATGTATGAAGTAGCTGAGTTGTAATAACCTGATTGGCATTCTTAAAATTGATAACCTATCAACATCAGGCACCACAGCTAAGAGATTTCATGATTACTCTAATTGGAATTTTTTAAAATTGATAACCTATCAACATCAGGCACCACAGCTAAGAGAAATTGATATCAAAGCACGTAGAGTAATGGCAGAAGTGACTAAATATAAAATTCATGATTTTGAATAGATTGGTGCATCGATTTCTCAGGAATAAATAAGCATTGTCATTGGTCATTTCAATTTACCAGAGTTTCATAATATAGAGCTAATATTACATGAGTGATTAGTGCTTTTAGAAGAGTAGAATTGTCTAGGTTATAGAGTGAAGAAATAAGAGTTTGATCAGTATTGTTTAGTTTAGAGCAGACAAGATGAGTTAGGTAGTAAGTGTTGCTTCAACCAGTGGAAAGAGTGGAGATACTGATGATGATTAGAAAGGGAAAAGGAATTACTTTGATGAGTTTGTGGCTCTGCTACCAGGAATGAATCAACGAAAAAGGTAAATGATGAATACCTTGGTGATAACGTGTCTTATTGTAGAGATGCTAAGACTCCCAATTTTTCTGGATACCATTTGTTTAATTAATTTCATAAAAATAGTGAGGGTCCTGTTCCTGTTTCAAACCCTTGAACATTAGGGTTAGCCAAATTGATACTAACAAACATCTTTGTAGATGTAGGTTTATTGCTTGAGTTGGCTAGTAGGTATGATACCATATCCAAGACCATCAAGAAGAATGGTGGAACATCCCTAGTCACTTTGGATAGGGAATCTTTTATGAAAGCCCTCAATATTTAGAGCCCCTGCACTACAGAAATAGACCTAAAAGAATTAGCAGCTAGGTATACAAGGGAAGCCTACATCATGGAAAAGTTGATTCAAGGTTATGTACCTAAAGGTACCAGAAATTACATAGCACCCATTCCCAATAACACTGCACCTTTTTTCTACAAAGATTTGGCCTTTTACATGAAATACATTTCCTATGGTCTATGTAGAGTTCTAGGAGTTGATGGGGGAAGTGAGAGGATATCTTATGATATTATGATGATTGTTTTGGATCTTCAAAGTCCACATGTAAACAAAAACTATGACTATATCTAGTATGCGATTGAAAACAATGCATCAAGGGTTTGTAGACATTCAGAAGAAGGAACCCAACCCTAAATTATTGAAATATTCTTGATTGATGCATTTACTTTTGTTCTATAATTTTAATATCATGGACTAGCCAAATTTGAGGCCTAGGAGATTCTACCAAGGCCAATCCAACCCTATACAACTCTGGTTGAGGGTCTAGAATTATACATCTAGGGAAAATGAATTCTGTGCCTTTTAGAATTGGATGGTATATCTAATTAAAATCTATTTAGGAGTCAATATGACAAGATTACCAATTAAGGTATTGTAGCTTCTCAGGCCCTATCAGTTTGTGGACAAGTGGAATGGAGACCACAACTGGGGAGATTTCTACTACAATAAGAATTTTACTTTGATGAGAGTTTATGGTTTCTCCTAGCCACCACATATTCTTCCCTATCATGTGCCACCGAGGATTTCTGTTACGAAGCTCATATGGAAACTAATGATAAATGATAAGGAGCATTTGGCTCCACATAGAAAAGGTACCTTTACACCTTTCCAATTTAAATTTTATGGCTTCACAATTGGTAAGAGGGCATTAGAATCAGTAAACAGATGGTTGGCTCACTTCATAATGAGTGTAGCTTTATATAGGTATGTTGACACATAGGGTTTCATTCTTAGTACAAAGAAGCTCTTGACACCAACCATTTAAAATACCAGAGTCCATGAGCAATGTGTAGAAGAGCAGCTAATAAGGAACATCCTAGAGGATGATGAAGTTGTAAGAAGATTAGATAAGTTCTAGGAGCTAACGGATCTAGAATAACAACTTAAGAAGAAAGGGATCCCTTTTGAGGGTTATTTCCCAGATGTGCCATATTTGCAAAGATTGGATAAGATGATAGAATCTTACAGAACATTGTATAACCAGATGGAGGAGTGTAACGCCCCGCCAGGGAACCCAAGAGAGATTAACCTAGAACATGATACTATGTGTGTTGAATAATTTTTTTTTTAATGCTAACATAAAGAAACATACATTCATGCGGAAGCAATTACCATTTATACACA
>MU223505.1:702364-754871 GCA_018584345.1 Thuja plicata
TAATACATGCAACTAAATATTTAATTAATCATATAAGCACATTTACTATAGTTTTCAATTAAATATTTAATTAAATCAAAATATTCAAATATTTCAATTTAATTAATTATTTAAAATAAACTTAGGAAATAATTAAATAATTAATTCAACTATAATCCATAAAATCATAAAATATGGAAAATCACTCAATAATCCAAAAATCACCTGAACGCATAATCAAGCAAAACACACACATACTTAGGAGAGAGGGTATTCAAATTCTGTCAACCTAGATGAATCCGGATAGGGTAGTCATATTGAAACTCATCTGACATTAGGATGATTAGGCTTAGGTTAGGGTTTTGGATCTGTATGTTACCTCCCCTCTTTACCATTGAGATGAATATTTATGGGCACGCTCACTCCTGTCATTTTAGGGAAGACGATGCCCTGTACTTACAATCCTGTCATCAAAGAACATGCATGTACATACATAATATAATATCGCAACCAATGATAGGGATCGGTCGAACATGTGGATCTCGCTGAAGCAAGTAACCACGTCTCCGTCCTCTACCACAACAACATGCAAACAGATACATATACATGATAACCATACACATGCAAGTATGGGGTAAGTACAACATAATCAAAACATAAATCATCACATCATGATAATATCCATAACATCATAATCAATAGTCACCATCAACTGAAAGAATAGTATCTCTCATGAAAGTAGCCTAAAAGAATTCGGCCAATCAACTGAAACCAATGCCTAAAAGAGTACGACATCATAAACTAAAAGCAAAACATGAGTGGTATTACAAGGAGAAAATAGAAGATAAGGACAAAGGTCGTAACATACACTCTTCCTTAGATTACAATGATCGTAGCTATTTAGTACATAGCCCACCTTAGATAGATCACTCACCTCAAACAGAGGAGGATATAATTGATTCAACTCAAGAACAAGAGGCCGAGGTGACTGGTGAACCTCCCAAGAAGAAATATAAAGTTGAAATAGGGGAGCCTTCTAGTGTTAAGACACAGAAGAATAAAAAAGATAAAGTGAGTGCTTTGTATACTGGTAATAGAAATTATGACCATCAGCTCAGGAAGCTTATAAGGGAAGGTAAGAAGAAAAGAGAAGATGTAGAAGAAAATGTTGAAATACCTTTTTAATTATGCCAAGATGAAAGAGAGCTTCAACAAGAAAAAATATTGAATGATGTCAATTTCATTAAAACCAAAGAATTCAAAGAATTTCTCATTTGGGTAAAACAACAAAAATTGGGATCACAACTGCAATTAGCAGGAGGAGAATCAATACCAAGTGAAGCCTTGCTGGATTTGCAGGCTTATGATCCTGAATCAGAAAACATGACACCAAATGAAGCTAGACAGTTGGTTAAGTCTAGTGGGATGTTACTCATAGAGGGATGGGATCTGGCCTCAACCTTTATCATTGACTAGATAATGAGGAATCCTAACATAAAGTTGTCTTTAGAGACATATGTGGGAGAAATGATTAGGGGATGTGGATACAATGCACAATCCCAAACTTTAGCCATGTGGGATCTAGCTCCCAAGACTCAAAAGCCATCACTCATCAATGTACAAGATAATATGGATGGGGATAAAATCATATGGTCCATCCATAACATAGGTGATTTAGAGATTTCACAGGCCCTTACACATTTTCCTCATCTAAATGAAGCAAAATCTGAATAGATGTCCAAGCGATATCAGAAATTATTTGATGAAGAAAGTACTATGGTAAAGGATAGAGAGCTATGCTTGATAAATATCAATGCTTTGGAGAAGTTGGTGGAAGAATTTAATGTGAAACTATAATAAATACCTGAGGTTGCTCCTACTCCACCTATGCAAGTTGTGTATGCACTATTACAAACAGAGGATGCAGGGGATATTGATAAGGAAGTAGAGCAGAAGGACAGTGCTAAGAATAATGTGGCTCTGGAAGCCTTTTTGAATATATTACAACATAGGATAAATATCCTAAAAGATAAAGTTGACTGAGTCTACAATGCTTATAACAAGTTACCTGGTCTAGAAATAGAGGTAACTAATTTTGTGTCAACTTTGAACCCTTATTTTGGGACCTGGTTAGTAAGAAATAGTTTATTTGAAAGGTTAGCAACCCTACAACCACTTAGGGAAGATATCCGTGAGATTGTAACATAGGTTGGGGAGGAAATTGAGAAAATTGGGGTTACCTTGTCTTTCTTCAAGGGCAAGGAAAATCAGATTGAAGCTAGGGTCAACATGTTTGGCTCATATTACAATAAGTTTATTCCTCCAATAAAGGGAGATAATGATGAGATTAAGGCTGTGGAAGTATGGAGAGGTGAATTTGATGCATTATTGCCTAATAAAGAGGCATTTATTTTAGACAGTGGTGGATTAGATATGGAAAGGTTCAATAAAACCTTAGAAGAGGCATTCAAAGAAGAAACAAACTTTAATAAGTTGTCAAGAGAATTATAGATGCCAAATGGGAAAGGAAAAAGGTACAATTGCAAAGAATTCAAAGCTTTAATTGGCCTACAGAGGCAGAAGTTGCAACATGGGATGTTCTCACCAAGCCCAAGAAAAAGAAGCCTGCAACAACTGACTTGGACATACTGGACGAGGAATGAAGAGACATTTGGCACCTGATCTCTGAGCACAGGGAGGTTAGTCATTAGAAAGACTAGTGTAAGTTATCCTGTATTGGTGGGTACTAGATCTCGCAATAACTATTTGAGGCTCTCCAGAATATCTACAGACAAAGGTGCCAGCTATCAAAGATTTGAAGATCAAATATGATTGTCCTCTTATTTTGTCTTTCCATCGCTTAAGGTCTTATTGTATTTTATATTCTAGTATATTTTAGGGTTAGGTCTAAGCCATCTGAATCTTGTTGTATCCTTAGTCTTTAAGGATTACAAGATGAATAAGACTCTATAACTAGAAAGATAGAACATATTTATAAGGATGGTGAAATATACAACTGCAAGACATACTTCTCAATTTTTTTTGAACTTTGTGCTTTTTGTCTATTGAATGTATTTGAAGTAGTAACATATTAATAAAATACATTGCAGTTTCTATTCTATATCATTTTTTGTCTCTTTATATTTCTATTCAAGCTCTTGTATGTTTAATTTGGAAGGCATCTTAGATATACCAGTTACAAGGTGATTGTGCAATTACTTGTAAGTTCTTTCAAGGAAAGAGTAATTATTATAGGTGATTACAGAGAATTAAACATTGGTGTAAGGATCTGATACAAGGGTGTGGGAGTGAAAAGGTAGTTTGTAAGGCATTATATCTAAATTGCATGTGTTTTCATTAATTACTTTGCTGTGGATTTATATTTGATATTGACTCTTTGCCCAAGAATTAGGTACTGGTTTAGGGTTTGGCAAGTAGTTAATCATCATCCAAAATTAAAGCAATCAATCATTCACTTTTCAGTTACAAAGAATATATATGTTTCAGTAATTGTATTAGAGAATACAATTCATTTTATTGATTCTTTAAAGAGTGAATCACTAGGTTAACCCTCCTGAGTTAAAAGAGTTCCACAAGGAAGAAGGCTGAGAATCATTATTTCACTGATTTTTGATATTGTCATGTTCATGGTTTGGATTTATTAATTGATGCAGTAAGAGGCAATAGATAAATTAGGGTAACCCCTAATCCACTATTATAGATATTGAGAATCAGTAATCTATTGATGGTACACCTGCCTGAGCTTGTGGATCTCAAAGGAGGAATTAGTCCTCATCAATTAGGATTTTTCTTGCATGAGTTAGAAATTGGGAGTATAAGTTTTAAGCATTCATACTATATTAAGACCCTGCAAGAAAAAGACCTAACAAATTGGCGACTCTGCTGGGGACTAGAGAAATAAAATTCTAGTAAAAAACTTTCAAGGAATCTCTGGTATTTTAAAAAAAGTTAATTTAGTTTATAGTTGAGTTTTCCTATCTAAGTCACTCTTATAGCATTCATATTTGGTTGTGTTGTATTTTCCCAACTTGTTTTGGGTGGCAACTCATAGGAAATCTCTTTAATTAGTGCTAAGTAAAATTTCAATGTTCATATACATCCTTTCAAAATGAATACAAGATCAAGAGTAAGAGAACACCTGGAAGTCGAGTTGGAAAGTAGAATTCCAACTATTTCTAGGACTAAAATATCTTGGAGAGAAAAGAAGAACCAAGCTAATATAGATAACTCATCTCCAAGAAATGAAGAAGAAAACACTAGGAGAAGAGATTCAACCCAATCTAGTCATGAGGGGAACACATTAGAATATGAATAAGCCCTTGACTTGGAATTGGAAACATATGCAAATAGTAGTACTTCTAGTAAGGGAGAAGGGACTTATACTATCAGCTCAGATTTTGAAGTTCCTTCTGATGAACTTGCTAAAGAAGAGAGAATCTTAATGAGGTAGTTGGCCATTATTCAGCAAAAGAAAAGAGATAAAGACTTGAAAAAGAAACAACAAGATCAAAGAAATATTGATAAATTAAGAAGAAGATCATTAAGAAATTAAGCAACAAACAATGTTTAAAGGTCTCATAGAGATCAAGAAACACCAGTCACTCACAAATGTTTTGGTTCTCAAGCTTCTAGAGATAAAGGGAAAAATAAAATGACAGGAAGTGAAATAGATGAACCAAAAACTCACAAAGTCCCAACAGAACAAATGTCTAAATTAGACATTAACCTTAAGAGATCAAAAAGGGAGAAAGAAACCATGGCCAAAATGTTGGAGAAAGAAGAAGCAGAGGCTGCCACTTTGGAAATGAAGAAGAAGATTGATTTCCTGCAATCTTCTAAATATTCCTATGCTGGTGCTGAAAGTGCCGCAACTTCAAGAGCCAAAGCTGTCACTTTCCAGGATGATGATATATTTAAAAGAAAACCACTGCATCCAGAAAGGTACAAACAATTTACTTTTATTGGTATTCCTAGTTACCCTAATATAGTACCAAATGATATTGGGGAAAAACTCCCAAAGTTTTTAGGAAATAATGTTATTTCTTGTGAAGTATACTTGAGAAAGCTTATTGATATCATAGATGACCTGAATATTAAACATGAAGATGTCTTAATGAAACTTTTTGTTAAGTCCTTAGTTGAAGATGCTAGGGATTGGTTTAGAGGACCATCTAATGGGTCTGTGGCATCTATAGATGAATTAATAGAATTATTCAAAGATGAGTATGGTGATAAAACAAATGAAGGATTCTTGTTGAATGAATTCAATAATATAAAGAAAAATTTCAATGAATAAATCACTAAATTCAACACAAGGTTCCAAAAAGCCATGCACAAGCTATTCTAGAAGATCAAAATTGGTGAAAAGGTATGTCTTGCTACATATCTGAATGCTTTTGATTCTAAAATGGGGTATGCTCTTCGAGAAAAAATCCCCAAAAGTCTTACAGATGCATATAAGAAAACAATGAATATAGAAAAGAATAGAAGGGTGTCAGGTAAATTGGGTAGAAGGGATGATGCACGTTTTAGTAGGAGAAAACAAAAGGAACCAGAATATAAAGAATATAAAGCTCCAAAAAATAGAAGGCCATCCTACAATACTTATAGTCCACAAAATAGGATGCAAAATCACCCCTACGGTACCCAGTTTAAAGATGGAAAGCCTATTGTCCCACCAAGAAAGGATAAGTCTAATAATAGGACCCCTGATCCCTTACACAAAAATTTTGTAAACATGTGCAGTAATACTTATTGGTGTGAAGCTTGTCAAGCCCCACACAATCTTGATTTTTGTGTTTTTTCTCTAGCCATAAATACTAGTGAAGAATAAGAAGATACAGAAGGTGAGTTGCGTGATCATAATCCATGTGATATGACTAATTCTTATGCATGCCCTGATGTAGATTACGAGGATGAAGGTGAGAACCATGACATGTATGGTTCACAAGGAAGAATAGAGGTATATCATCAACAAGTTTTATCTAACAGTGAAGAAGAAGAGGTTGATGATATCAGATGCTATGCTCAAAATAGTTAGGAATCTACAACAGTAAGAAAACCTTCTGATGAAGAAAGAGAAAGAATCACTGCTGATTTAGTAAATAAGGCAAGAAGTAACTACAAATTGAGGAATAGAGTAGTGGGTTATGTAGGTAGTCAACCAGATGGCATCTTTATTAAAGAAAACAAAACAGATGCCAAGTATACACAAAAAAGAGGACTTGCTAAAAAATGTAAATAAGCCAAAGGTCAAAATTGTAAACAAAGAAAATGATTCAAACATTGTACATGAGGGAAAAGCTAAAGTGCCAGAAAAAAGTTCTTACCCTTCTAAGGTTGAAAATAAGAAATCAAAGAAGGAAGAGTCTACTCTAAATATTCAAATAGAGGCTAACAATATTATCATTGAAAAATCAAAGTCCTCTGATGTAAAATACACCCCTGTTGATATGGGTCAGTGTCTGTCACAAATGACTGTCAAAGTTCCATTTCTAGAAATGATGAGAATTAAAGAACATAAGGAAAAATTCCTTTCAGTGCTAAATAGTGTTTCTCCAATAAAACTCCAAGAACCAGAATGTGTTGAAAAGAAGTCTAACAACAAGGGAAAGGAGCCTAAGGGAATGATTTTAGAGATCCCTCATATTTATTTAAATACAAATAATTATGTAGGAATTATAGATCCTTTTTTCTTAACTCTTTTCATTAATGGTAAGATGCTTAAAAATTGTATGATATATTCTGGAGCATCTAACACTTTTATGCTTGCAGAAATAATGAGATCCATGGGATTACAAGTTGACACTCCTCATGGGAGATGTCAAGAAATGGACTCTAGAGAGATCCCTGTTGTTGGTACTATTGAGGATTTACCTTATAGGTTAGCCATATGTCTTGACAGAGTGTTAACAATGTGTATATTGGTGGTTGATATCCCACCTCATTATGGCATGTTTATATCAAGGAAATGGAGTGCTTCAATGGGTGGAAGTATTCAATGTGATTTATCTTATGCTACATTCAAAATTGCTGGAAATAATGTCAAAGTGTCCAAAGAAGGTAGGACACCCCATATGATTGAATTACATGAAGATAATGACATTGATTATTTTGTAGATATAGACATGGAGAACTTTGGAATGAAGAAAAGTCATCAGTGTAAAAATGTTGACCCCTTAATTGAGGAGTTGAATATGCAATAGGATGGTTTATGGAAAATGTACTTTGATGGAGCCTGTTCCAAAGAAGGACCATGAGTTGGTGTCTTATTTATTTCTCCATCAGGTACAAAATTCAAGTACTCCTTGTTATCATTCCAATGTAAAAATAATACTGCTGAATATGAAGCTTTATTTTTGGGGTCAGATATTACTGCTAAGCATGGAATCAAATGTTAAATTTTTTTTTGGTGATTCTGAGCTAGTAGTATCCCAAGTTAGATCCAAATATGCTGTAAAAAATGATATATTGAAAATGTATAAACATGCTATTTGGGATCATATTGAATCTTTTGATGCCTTTAATATTAACTAGATAGAAAGGTCAAAAAATATCATGCCAGATTTTTTAGCTAATGTAGATTTAAGGGTTGGTGATTTGACCTTAAGTGGGGCATCAATAGTAGAAATTAAGACTAGACCAATTGTCCCTAATAATATTTACAACTAGCAAGTTTTTGAGGATGACCAATATATTCTTAGATTTATTCAATACCTTGACCATTATGAAGACCAACATATAGATAGTAACTCTTTACTTGAGGTCATTGATGGCAGGGATATTGTTTTCATGAATGAGGTTGTCCAATTGAGCTCTAATCAGATCCCTAAAGGACTTGTAGAATTATAAGCATTATCTAGTAATCAAGATGATCATTTATAAAAATGAGCAATGCTAAAATTGAGGATTTGAAAGAAATAAATCTAGGATCGGAAACCACTCCTCAAATTATGTATATTGGAAAAGGGTTAGATTCCCATGTTAGATCAAATCTAATAAAATTGTTAAGGAAACATAAGCATGTGTTTTCCTGGTCTTATGAATATTTGAAAGCATATAGGGAAGACCTTTTTCAACATGAAATCCCACTCAAATCAGATGCTAGGCCATTCAGACAGAAACAAAGACCAATCAACCCATTGTTAGCTCCCAAAATGCAAGAAGAGTTGATGAAATTAAAAGATGCAGGGATTTTTCAACCCATAAGACATTCAAATTGGGTTTATAATTTGGTCCCTGTGAGAAAGAAGAATGGTGACATAAGGTTGTGTGTTGATTTTAGAAACTTGAACATTGCATCCCTACAAGACAATTACTCTTTTTCTAACATGGAATAAATGTTACACAAGGTTACTGGTTGTGAGCTATTATCAATGATGGATAGTTTTTCAAGCTACAACCAGGTATTAGTTAAAGAATCAGAACAATTCAAAACTACATTTACTACTCCATGGGGGACATATGTCTACATTAGAATGCCATTTGGACTTATAAATGTAGGGACAAATTTTCAGAGAGCCATGGATGTTGCATTCAAAGAATTTATTGAATTGTTCATGGTAATATATCAAGATGATTTGACTTCATATTCCAAGAAAGTCGAGGACCATTTTGGAAACCTAGAATTTTTTTTTAATAAGGCTTTGGAATATGGTGTTTCCTTGAATCCTAGAAAATGTCAATTTGTAGTAACAGAAGCAAAGCTACTGGGATATATAGTATCTAAAGAAGGAGTGAGGATTGACCCAGAGAGGATAGAAGCCATTCAAAAGGTTACTGCTCCAAAAAATATCAAAGGTGTACAATCTTTCTTAGGAAAGATAATTTTTGTAAGAAGATTTATTGATAATTTTGCAGAGATTATCAAACCTATAATTAAGCTATTGAAAAAAGATGCAAATTTTCAATGGGGTGAAGAAGCACAATCAACTTTTGAAAAAATTAAGAAAGAAGTTCAAGAGGCACCTGTTTTGAGATCTCTTGATTACAGTAAGCCTTTCTCATTATTCTCTTTTGTATCTTTTCATACAATTTCTACTATTTTATTGCAAAAAGATGAGGAGGGTTATGAGCATCCTATTGCATTTTTTAGAAAATCCCTCCAAGTTGCAGAGTTGAATTATGAAATGATGGAGAAACAAGCATATGCCTTAGTAAAAGCAGTAAAATCATTCATTCCTTATTTGGTCTATGCAAAAGTGATGACATATGTACGTCATGCAACAGTTAAGGATATCCTTACTCAGTCAGAAGTGACTGGTAAGCGGTGGAAATGGATCAATAGGATTCAAGAGTTTAATTTGGAAATTCATATTACCAAGTTGGTAAGAGGACAAGGCTTAGAAAAATTAATGATAGAGGAAAATTTGAACTTGGTTCAAGTAAATAATACAAAGGTACATGATTCAACAGTAACTAGTATTGAAAGATAGCCTTATTATGTTGATATCATGCACTATCTTAAAAATGGCAAGTGCCCTGAGACTATGATAGATAATCAGAACAAAAATCTCAAGTTGCAAGCTCAAAGGTACACTTTATTGTAAGGAGATTTGTATTGGAAGGATATAAATGGTGTACTGTTACTATGTCTAGATCAAAGTCAAGCTGAAAAGGTCTTGGCAGAAATGCATACTGGAGTATGTAGAGGTCATTACTTTGCCAAGACCATTGCACATAAAATCTTTAGGGCTGGTTATTATTGGCCTTTCTTATTCAAAGATGCTTATTCCTTTGTTAGAAAATGTGAACCTTGACAAAGATTTTCAAACAAGTTGAATTTTTCAGGCTCCCTATTACTAAATCCTATAAGTGCTGAAGCACCTTTTTCCATGTGGGGGATTGACTTCACTGGAGAAATTTCAGAAAAATATAGTGGTGGACATAGTTGGATACTAGTTGCTACAAATTATTTTAGAAAATGGATAGAAGAAATTCCTACAAAGAGGGCAACTAGTAAGGTGGTCACTGAATTTCTGATGGAAAATATTTTGACCAGATTTGGTGTCCCTGTAAAATTGGTTATGGAAAATGCTATGTGGTTTAGGTCAGATGAAATTAAGGATTTTTGTGATGAACATGGGATTATGATGTCATACTCTTCCCCATATCATTCCCAAGCCAATGGCCAAGAAGAATCCAGTAACAAAAGAATATTGAAAATACTGAAAAAGACCCTTGAGAAAAATAAAAGAGCTTGGCATTCAAAATTGAAACTTGCTTTATGGGCTGACAGGATCACAGTAATAAAGGAAACATGTAAGTCTCCTTTTGAACTAGTTTATGGTATGCAATCTATAACACCCTTAAATATTTTCTTCTAGTATATAAGTTTATTAAGGAAGAGGAGCTAGATGTTTATGAACCTATGCAAGATAGAATGATGCAGCTAGCAGAACTGGATGAGATCAGAAAAGATAGTCAAAAAGAGAACATTAAGTTGTAGTAAAAATGAAATATTTATTTGATAAAAGAACAAGTAACAAGAAGTTTCAACCTGATGACTTAGTACTTCAATGGAATGTAAGGGCTGTAGACAAAGGGAAGCATAAGAAATTTGAATCATTATGGCTAGGTCCTTTTGTTATTCATCAGAATTTTGAGAAAGATTCATATGTCCTAAGGAATATGGAGGCAGAGGTATTTGAATTTCCAGTGCATGGAAAATTCTTGAAACCTTTCTTTAGTTAAAACTTTATTTACATGCATAGTAGTCTTGTATTATATGTAAAAGTGTGTTTGTTTCTGTTGTGTGTTTGCTTTTTTGCAATAGGTTAGTGAGCGTGGTCTTCCTCCCGGAGATCTATGGTTCTTTACTATAAATTTGCATTTAAGCATCCTCAGAAAGAGCCACTATTGGTTGTATTTCCAATTTTGAAATCTTGCTATAATTGTTTTTGGTTCCCAGTGATGTTTTTGCATAAATGTCAAATCCTGTCCAAAGTGCTATCAAATTTTCCCTGCAAATTGTTAATGTCAGAGTGATAAAATAAAGAAAATGTATAAAACCCTAGGTCCTAGGTAATTTTTCATTCATATCAAGAGAAAACCTTAGTTCTTCATAATCTACTTCTAATTTGCAGTTACCTTTTTCATGCAACTTAAGTATTTTAAAGTCATGTGCCTTTTATATGTATTAAGTTAGTCGTGTAGTCTCTTAAATTTTTTTGAATATTCACTTTTGTTTTGAGACTGAGCGTAATGATTTGGTTGCATTATCTCATAAGAAAAATAATATGCTTTCAAGGATTAAGAGATTTCACACAGGTCGTTGATTCAAATCTAGATCCTGTGGTTCGCACAAAGTCTCATTTGAAACCCCGGAGTTAAGAAATGGTCTAGCAACTTTGAGTTTCTTCAGTTGCGGAGTTTTGCAAACAAATCAAAGTTAAATATTTCTTTGATCTTCATTTAATTGCATGATCTCTAAGGAAAACAAGGGTTAATTGAAAGGATATGAAATCTAGCGACTACCGTCCGATTCAAAGTTGATCTTGTGGCCACCGTTTAGTCGTGAGATAAAAGCATAGATGAATAAAAGTTTAAGAGATTCAACGACTACCTTTAGATTAAGGAAAGATCTAAAGGCTAACATTTAATCTTAGAATAAACCTTGAGTTAGATAGCTTGTTTAGTGACAATGAGATTCAATTAGTCGCTAAGTCTCCATATAAACTGTGGTTAGCAAAGGTTAAGTAAAGGCTCAGTGAAGTTTGCAGCG
The DNA here is from genome assembly GCA_018584345.1 of Thuja plicata. Taxonomy (NCBI): domain Eukaryota; kingdom Viridiplantae; phylum Streptophyta; class Pinopsida; order Cupressales; family Cupressaceae; genus Thuja; species Thuja plicata. The sequence goes on from MU223505.1 coordinate 714,087, forward strand.
GGAAAATATGAACCATAGATAAGAAAAGATCTGATGGTTGATGTTAAGTTGCTAATAGAAGTAAAAAATTTAGAGATTGTCTAGCAAATCAGAGGTAATGATCTATATGTTGACACGTGTTTAAGTCATTCCAGAGATCTGCGGTCTGCGTGAATTCTCAAAATAAAACTATGGTTAGAAAACCTATCTGGCAACTTAGAGATAGCTTGTAGTCGTGAAGTCTCATGAAAAACTATAGTTAAGGATAAATATTGAGAGATTTAACATGAGTTTTTGGATTAAAAGTGATCTAATGGTAGTCACAAAATCTCTGATCAAATGTAGTAAGTACAAGATGAATGAGAGATTTTACGCAAACCGTTAAATTTAAAGATCATGTAACGATTGTTGCGTATTCTCTAACTAAACTCAAGGTTAATGAAATCTTTCATCGACTTCAAATTCATACAATCATGTGATCTTAAAGGAAACCAAAGGTAAACAAGAGTTATTCATAAGATTTAGTCACAGAATCTCTAAATGAAGCATGAGTTAAGAAAATTTTTCAGCGACTTGGAGATAACTATTGATCAAAGTATTAATCATGCGGTTGGTGCTAATTCTCATAATGTAGCTAGAATTAAGGCCAACTCTCAGCGACAAGGAGATAAAGCAGTCGATTGGTCGCTAAAGAGAAATAGAGTAAAGGTAAGGTAAAGGTTAAGAGTTTTGTCCTGCGCCATGATGTACAGTTGCTAGCCAATCAAAACAAGAGGATTGTGACAAAATGTATGAATTAGCTGAGTTGTAATAATGTGAGCCATTCACATCAAACATAGAATTTATTTCGCATAAAATAAGATTTCATGATTACTCCGATTGGCCTTTTTCAAAATTGATAACCTATCAACCTCAGGCACCACAACTAAGAGAAATTGATATCAAAGCACATAGAGTAATGACAGAAGTGACTGAATATAAAATTCATGATTTTGAATAGATTGGTGCATTGATTTCTCAGAAATAAATAAGCATTTCTGTTACTCATTTCAGTTTACCAGAGTTTCAGAATACAGAGCTAAGATTACATAAGTGATTAGAGCCTTCAGAAGAGAAGAATTGTCCAGGTTATAGAGTGAAGAAAGAAGAGTTTGATCAGTATTGTTCAGTTTAGAGCAGACAAGATGAGTAGGGAAGTAAGTGTTTCTTCAACTAGTGGAAAGAGTGGAGATGCTGATGATGATCAGAAAGGGAAAAGGAATTACTCTAATGAGTTTGTTTCTTTTCTACAAGGAATGAATCAAGGAAAAAAGGTAAATGATGAATACCTTGGTGATATCATGTCTTATTGTAGATATGCTAAGACTCCTGATTGTTTTGGATACCATTTGTTTAATTACTTTCATAAATATAGTGAGGGTCCTATTCCCGTTTCAAACCCTTGGACATCAGGGTTAGCCAAATTGATAGTACCAGACATCTTTGTAGATGTAGATTTATTGCTTGAGTTGGCTAGTAGGTATGATACCATCTCCAAGATCATCAAGAAGAATGATTGAACAACCCTAGTCACTTTGGATAGGACATCTTTTATGAAAGCCTTCAATATTTACAACCCCTACACTATATAAAGAGACCTAAAAGCATTAGCAGCTAGCTATACAAGGGAAGCCTACATTGTGGAAAAGTTGATTCAAGGTCATGTACCTAAAGGTACCATAAATTACATAGCACCCATTCCCAATAAAATTGCACCTTATTTCTACAAAGATTTGGCCTTTTACATGAAATATATTTCCAATGGTCTGTGTAGAGTTCTAGGAGTTGATGAGGGAAGTGACAGGATATCCTCTAATATTCTGATGATTATTTTGGATCTTCAAAGTCCACTTGTCAGCATAAACTATGACTATATCTAGTATGTGATTGACAAAATGCATCAAGGTTTTGTAGACATTCAGAAGAAGGAACCCAACCCTAAATTCTTGCAATATTATTTATTGATGCATCTAATTTTTTTCTATAATTTTAATATCATGGACCAGTCAAATTTGAGGCCCAGGAGATTCTACCAAGGCTAGTCCAACGCTATACAACTCTAGTTGAGGGTCTAGAATTATACATCTAGGGAAAATGAATTTCGTGCCTGTCAGAATTGGATGGTATATCTCATTAAAAGATGTTTAGGAGTCAATATGACAAGATTACCAATTAAGGTATTGCAACTTCTCAAGCCTTGTCAGTTTGTGGACAAGTGGATTGGAGACCACAACTGGGGAGATTTCTACTACAATAAGAATTTTAATTTTATGAGATTTTATGGTTGCTTCCAGCCACCACATATTCTTCCCTATCATGTGCCACCGAGGATTGCTATTATGGATTTCATATGGAAACTAATGATGACTGATAAGGAGCATTTGGCTTGACACAGAAAAGGTACCTTTACACCTCACCAGTTTAAAGTTTATGGCTTCACAATTGGTAAGAGGGCATTAGAATCAGTAAACATATAGTTGGCTCACTTCATAATGAGTATATCTTTATATAGGTATGTTGACACATAGGGTTTCTTTCTCTGTGCAAAGAATCTATTGACACCAACCATTTCAAATACAAGAGTGCATGAGTAATGTGTAGAAGAGGACGTAATAAGGAACATCCTAGAGGATGATGAAGTTGTAAGAAGAGAAGATAAGTTCTGGGAGCTAATGGATCTAGAACAAAAAATTAAGAAGAAAGTGATCCCTTTTGAGGGTTCTTTCCCAGATGTGCCATATTTGCAAAGACTGGATAAGATGATAGAATCTTATGGAACATTGTATAACCAGTTGGAGGAGAAAATAAAAGATAAGGATAGAGGTCCTAACAAACACTCTTCCTTAGAGTACAGTGACATCAGCTATTCGGTATATAGCCCACCTCAGATGGACTAGCCACCTCAAATAGAGGAGGATATAATGGATTTGACTCAAGAACAAGAGGCTAAGGTGACTAGTGAACCTCCCAAGAAGAAACATAAAGTTGAAATAGTGGAATCTTCTAGTGTTAAGACACAGAAGAAGAAAAAAGATAAAGTGAGTGATTTGTATACTGGTAATAGAAATTATGACCATCAGCTCAGGAAGCTTATAAGGGAAGGTAAGAAGAAAAGAGAAGATGTAGAAGAAAATGTTGAAATACCTTTGTTATTAGGCCAAGATGAAAGAGAGTTTCAACAAGAGAAATTATTGAATGATGACAATTTCATTAAAACCAAATAATTCAAGGACTTCCTCATCTAGGGAAAATAACAACAAGTGGGATCACAACTGTAATTAATAGGAGGAGAATCAATACCAAGTGAAGTCTTGCAGGCTTTGCAGGCTTATGATCCTGAATCAGAAAACATGACACCAGATGAACCTGGATAGTTGGTTAAGTCTAGTGGGATGTTACTTGTAGAGGGATGGGTTCTGGCCTCAACTTTTATCATTGACCAGATAAGGAGGTAGCCTGACATAAAATTGTCTTCAGAGACACAAGTAGGATAAATGGTTAGGGGATGTGGATATAATGCACAATCCCAAACTTTAGCCATTGGGCTCTAGCTCCCAAGACTCAAAATCCATCACTCATCAATGTACAAGAAACAATGGATGGGGATAAAATCATATGGTCCATCCATAACATAGGTGATTTAGAGATTTCAGAGGCCCTTACACATTTTTCTCATCTAAATGAAGCAAAAGCTGAACATATGTCCAAGCAATATCAAAAATTATTTGATGAAGCAAGTACTGTACTAAAGGATAGAGAGCTATGCTTGATAAAGATCAATGCATTGGAGAAGTTGGTGGAAGAATTGAATGTGAAACTACAAGAAATCTCCTAGGTTGCTCCCACTCCACCTAAGCAAGTTGTGGATGCACTATTACAAATAGAGGATGCAGGGGATATTGATAAGGAAACAGAGTGGAAGGACACTGCTCTGAAATAATGTGGCTCTGGAAGCCTTTTTGAATATCTTACAACTTAGGATCAATATCCTGGAAGAAAATATTGATCTAGTCTACAGTTCTTAGAACATGTTTCTTGGTCTACAAATTGAGGTAACTAATTTTGTTTAAACTTTGATACCTTATTTTGGGACCTGGACAGTAAGAGCTAGTTTATTTGAAAGGTTAGCAACCATACAACCACTTAGGGAAGATCTCCTTGAGATTTTAACATAGGTTGGTGAGGAAATTGAGAAAATTAGGGCTACCTTGTCTTTCTTCAAGGTCAAGGCAAATCAGATTGAAGCTAGGGTCAACATGTTTGGCTTAGATTACAATAATTTTATTCCTCCAATAAAGGGAGATAATGATGAGATTAAGGCTGTGGAAGTATGGAGAGGTAAATTTGATGCATTATTTCCTAGAAAAGAGGTATTTATTTTTGATAGTGGTGGATTAGATATGGAAAGGTTAAATAAAACCTTAGATGAGGCATTCGAAGTAGAAATAGAGTTTAATAAGTTTGTTACAGATGTCAAGAGAATTACAGATGCCAGATGAGAAAGGAAAAAGGTACAATTGCAAAGCATTCAAAGCTTTAATTGGCCTACAGAGTTAGAAGTTGTAGCATGGCATGTTCTCACCAAGCCTAAGAAAAAGAAGCCTGCAACAACTGACTTGGACATACTGGACAAGGAATGAAGAGACACCTGGAACCTGATCTCTGAGCATAGGGAGGTTAGTCATCAGAAAGACTAGTGTAACTTAGCTTGTATTGGTGGTCACTAGATCTCACAATAACTATTTGAGGCTTTCCAGAATATATACAAACAAAGGTACCAACTATCAAAGATTTGAAGATCAAATCTGATTGTCCTCCTATTTTGTCTTTCCACCTCTTAACGTCTTATTGTATTTTGTCTTCTAGTATCTTTTAGTGTTAGGTCTAAGCCATCCAAAGCTTGTTTCATCCTTAGTCTTTAAGGATTACAATATGGCTAAGACTCTATAAATAGCAAGATAGAACATATTTATAAGGATGGTGAAATATAAAAATGCAAGGCATACTTCTCAATTTTGTTTGAACTATGTTCTTTTTATCTATTGAATGTATTTGAAGTAGTAATGTATTAATAAAATACATTCCAGTTTTTGTTCTATATCATTTTTGTCTCTTTATATTTCTATTTAAGCTCTTGTATATTTAATTTGCAAGGCATCTTAGATATACCGGTTACAAGGTGATTGTGCAATTACTTGTAAGTTCTTTCAAGGAAAGAGTAATTCTTATAGGGGATTCTAGAGAATTAAACATTGGTGTAAGGATCTGATACAGGGGTGTGGGAGTGAAAAGGTAGTTTGTAAGGCATTCTATCTAAATTGCATGTGTTTTCATTAATTAGTTTACTGTGGATTTATATTTGACATTGACTCTTTGCCCAAGAGTTAGGCACTGGTTTAGGGTTTGGCAAGAAGTTAATCACCATCCAACATTAAAGTAATCAATAATTCAATTTTAATTTACAAAGAATATATGTGTTTAAGTAATTGTATTAGAGAATACAATTCAATTTATTGATTCCTTAAAGAGTGAATCACCAGGTTAACCCTCCTGAGTTAAAAGAGTTCCAAAAGGAAGAAGGATTAGAATCCTTATTTCATGGTTTTTTTTTATTGTGATGTTCATGGTTTGGCTTATTAAGCTCTGTTTCAAATTGGTCATAATCATCTTGTTCTATTAATTGATGCAGTAAGAGGCAATAGATAAATCAATGTAACCCCTAATCCACTATTAAAGATACTGAGAATCAATAATGTATTGAAGGTACACCCACCTGAGCTTATGGATCTAAAAATGAAGGAGGAATTAGTCCTCATTAATTAATCTTTGTCTTTCATGATTTAGAAATTGGGAGTATATGTTTTAAGCATTCATACTATATTAAGAGCCTGCAAGAAAAAAAACTAACATTGTTAATGCCAAAATGCCCACTTAGGCTACCATTGTGCTTCTCGTGAATGAGATTTTCTCTCATTGAAACTTTAGGGACACATAATTGGTTTCCCTTAAACAAGATTCCACTTTGAAGACTATATTCTACAAACTGATTGTGAAAATGGTTTTGGAAATCAAATCATAGCTTATATGCTTCAGAAAAGCCTTCACCATCTCTAGAGGTCCTTGAAACTCTCTATGCCAATACTTTTAAGTTGAACTTCTTGAACTGTCAACATCCTCCTACTCATTGCATCTACCACCTTATTCAACTATCATTTCTTGTGTTTTATAGTAAATGTAAAGGCTTGTAGATATTCCATCCACTTCAAGTGCCTATTACTCAATTTCTCTTGTGTTAATGTAACTGAGTACTTGATTGTCTGTGAACACCACAAACTCCTTAGGAAGGAGAAAATGCCTCAATTTACTAAGTGACTGCACTAGAGAATATAACTCCAAATCATAAGCAGATCAATTCTTCTTGGGTTTATTGAGCTTTTCACTAAATAAAGATATAGGCCTATCCTCTTGGCTTAACACTCCTCCTACTGCCACTCCACTTTCATCATACTCTATTATGAATAGCTTATCAAAACTAGGTAAAAAAGGATAGGTTGGGTAGCCACTTGTTGCTTCAACCTTTAAAAGGCATCCCTTTCTTCAATAGTCCATTTGAACCTGGTCTTTAACCCACCCTTAATGGTGTCTAACACTGGTGCACAAATTCCATTGAGATTCCTTATAAATTTCCTATAAAATTGAGCTAACCCATGAAATATCCTTACCTCTGTCCCTATGGTTGGTGTTGGCCAATTAAAGATAGCCTCCACCTTTCTTGGGTCTATATTCAATGAACCTTGAGATACTACAAACCCCAAGTACACAAGATCTTTCTTGAAGAACTCACACTTCTCTAGATTTATGGACAACTTCTCCTACAACCTTTTGAGTACAATCTCCAAGTGTTCCAAGTGCTCCTCTGCTATTTTTTTGAAGATGAGTATATCATCTAGATACACCACCACAAATATTCCCAGTGTAATCCTTAAGCACCTAATTCATGAGCCTCATGAATGTGCTAGGGGCATTTAAAATCCCAAATGGAATAACTCTCCACTCATACAACCCTTCAGTGGTTTTAAAATCCATCTTCCATTCATCCCCATCTTTTATTCTAATCTGGTGGTATCCACTTTTGAGATCCAACTTAGTGAAATACTTGGCCCCTCCAAGAAAGTCCATCAAATCTTCAATTCTAGGTTTAGGGAATTTTTATCTAATAGTAATTCTATTTATAGCCCTAGAATGAGTGAAAATTTTCCACTTACCACCTTTATTGGATGCCAAGACCACATGTACAACACATGGACTGATGCTCTTCTTGATTATTCCTTGGCTTAGTAGCTCCTACACTTGTCTAGCTACTTCTTGATTATGCTCTGATGTGAGCTTGTAGGCTTCTTTGTTGGGAAATGAAGCTTGTGGTATAAAATCTATCTGATGAAAGATAGTCCTTTTAGGAGGTAATGTTGCTGGTGTTCCATCACTGATTATTTCCTTGAACTTTCCAATTAGGTTTTGGATTTCCTCTGGTATAGGTGATTGAGTAATCTTTTCTTCTTTCTTTGGTACCACAACTATAGCATAGCCTTCACCTCCTTCTTGTTGAAGAGTATTTAGAAATTATTTTTGACTACTTAGTAAGACATTAGGGGTCTTTGACTGTGTTTCTTCTTCATCTAACAGTGACTATATCTTGAATGTCCTACCATCCTTCTTGAATGAGATGGTGCTCTCTTTCTCATCATAGATGGATCCTCTATCATATTTCCATGGTCTTCCCAATAGGAGATCACATGCATCCATAGGAAACACATTATAAATCAACTTGTCTTTGTATCCTCCAATAGAGAACTCAACCCATGTTTGGTCATTTACAAGGACACTTTGCCCTTTATTCAACCATGTCACCTTGTATGGATTAGTATGGGGTATCTTTTTCAATTTAAGCTTCTTCACTGCCTCTTCTCAGACTATGTTATCTGTGGAACCAAAATCCATAATAACCTTGCACACTTTACCAAGTATTTTGCACCTTATCCCAAATAAGGCTCTCCTTTGATTTGGTTCTTCTTTGACTTGTTGTCTGATTAGAACTCTTCTAAACATGATATTTTCCCCCATCTCTGATTCTATATGGATAATCTCTGGTGACTTGGCTATTCTCTTGTCATTGTTTGAAGAGTTTTCTTTCTCCAGGCATGTATAAGCGGGATGACCCATTTGTCCACAACTATAACATTTCATGCTAGAAAAGTAAGAGTTACTTCTTCCTGCACCTCTTCCTATGTTAGAACCCCCTTGATTTCCTCTACCTCTTCCATAGCCTCCTCTAGAATTTGTTTCACTTCCATGCTCTACAATTTTAGACTCTCCCTAGCTTATTTGTTCAGTCCCTCTACCTTGGTATCCACCTCTATGACCTCTCTGGTCTTTTCCTCTTCCTCTACCCTTGGAAGTTTGATCTTGTTTCCTCCTACTCTTATCTTCAATATTTATAGCCAATTGATAACATTGGTGTACTATTTTGGGACTTATAAGAGTCATCTCTTCTTGTGTAATTGGATTTCATAATCATCTGGCATGTATGCCTCTTTCACTTTGTCAACCATTCCTTTCCAAGTGGAAATTGGTTTCTTTCTTTCTTTCTCCCTTTCTTCTTGAATGAACTTCCACCATGTCAATGCAGAGCCTCTAAGTATTGAATTTTCCACCTTGAAATTTTGAGCTTTTGTGACTCCACCGCATTCAAAGTGATTCTCCATGTCTTCTATCCATTGCATGACTTGATCTACCTCCATCTTCCCACTGAATAGTGGTATCCCTTCAAGAGCTTTTCCACTCATGGCTTTCAAATCCTTCAAGAAAGGTTCTTCCTACAACAGAAGGTTAGGTTCAGGGACTTTATGCTCTTCTCTAATCTCTTTACCCTTAGTTTCTTTCCCTTCCAACTTATCACTGACTTTATCAGTCTTGATCTGCACTTCACTCAATGCTTGTTCAAGTTGGGCATTTTTTCCCTTAATATATTTTTGTCTTCCTCCTAGTCATCAAAATTATTGGCCAATTCCACATTAGTAACCATGATTGTGGACCCACTGGACTCACAATCTGATATGAACTATGCAATCCCAAATTTTTTGGGGCTTTGATACTGATTTATTACGGAGGTTGGATGAATGAATCACTGATTCATGCTCCTAGTCTTCACAATAGAATTATAGGGTGTCTTCACTACAATAATTTGAACCTATAGGAACCTCAACTAATGTTGATCCCCTAGTTAATCTTTCCAACCCAACTAACAATAAAGATCCACTCAACCAAGTCTACACTTGGTTCATTCTAGCTTTACAAGCTCTTACCTTTACACAAAATTAAAGGATTGCAACCTCCATAAGAATAATTTAATCTTGAGGATGTGTGGATGTGTCTTGAAATATGTTAATTTACTCAACTAGGGGTGTTAGGAGTCCCACCTAGTTCAACCATGTAGTTGATTTCTTCAATCTCACACAAAATAGGCCTAATAGGCCAGTAGCCCTATTAGGTCTCCTACTCTGAGAAAATAGGGATTTTATGCCAAATCTTCCAAAGGAACCCTACAAATTTTCTTTGGATTCTTGGAAAATTTAGCAACCCCTAAAGGATTTTTGGGGTCTTTGGGTCACCACCTTCCGTACAGTACCCTAACTCAAAATGAGTGGTTTTAGGGTTTTTTTAAGGTCTTCCCTAGATCCTAACAAAGATGGAACAAATTAGACCATCAATTGGGTTGGTGAAACCCTATCCTTCTTAAATATTCTTGGAAATACTCCTAAATTCATTCTCCAAAATGAATTTTGACTCTAGCTATCCACCTTTGCAAATTGTGCTCTTTGCAACTTGGTCTTCCCTAGCCGGGCTCACCACTGGCTCTCCTAGGGAAAGAAATTAAAAATAATTCCGATGCATTTGAGGGCCCAAGATTTTGAAAAATATATTTACATGGAGTCTACTCACTATTCCCAAGAGGCCGTACCAAATGGATAGTGGGAAAGTGAACTAGATCTCCATCTTTGCACAATGCTTGGATTGAACCAGTGATTGTGTCAAACCAAACTTATTTACAAAAAGAACAATAAAAAAAGAAAAACACCTATCTAATGGAACATAGAATTGAGAAAAAACCTACTCTAAGCCATTCATGAGTTACAGTGCAATATTCAATCTATTAACTACCTACTATAAAAAATAACTAAAAATTACACACAAAACAACACAAAATCTTGATTTCTCCAAATCACTGTCTATACAAAGGGTGTCCAACCTTGCATCTTTGTCAATGGATGTATTATGTAGGGTGGTTAGGTAGTTATTTTCCTCTAAGGGATCTTTTTCATCGGGTTGTAAAAACTTGACAATGTTGTTTGAGCAACATTTTTAAAGTTTCAAAGTTGCAAAATGCAACTTTTACATCTTTTTGACAATTTCTTGCAAAACCAACTAAATAAGTTTCAATTCTCACCAAACCTTACCAAAAATCCTAACCATGGTTGAAACATGGTTCTAACCCATCCTAGACCCTAATGACATCATGCTGACATCATCAACCCATTTGTGAAAATCAGGAGGCTTTACAACTTTCTAGCTTGTAATTGCAACTTACAAAAAGCTCCTAAGACTCTATAGACCAAACCCTATTGTAATCTACTATGGTCACCATGAACTTAAAGAACGAATTCAAAAATTCCTTAAAGGATTACACAAAAAAAATGTAACTTGGATTGTCTAAGAAACCCATGGGTGCTCCTGCACCAATTATCTCTGACCGAAATAGCAAGTTTGTTGGTTATTTTTGGAGGACTTTGTGGAAGAATATGAATACCGAGTTGAGATTTAGTTCTACATTCTATCCACAGATAGATGGAAAGAAAAAGGTTGTGAATATAATCTTCGCTAATTTTCTGAGATGTTTAGTTGGAGATAAGTCTAGTAATTGGGAGATGATATTGGCACAAGTTGAGTTTGCATGTAATAATTCTGTGAATAGGAGTACTAGAAAAACACCTTTTGAGATTGTTATTGGAATGCAGCCTAGAGGAGTATCAGATTTGAGGGATATTGTTGGAGAAGAAAAGAAAAGTGCTGAAGGGGAAGTATTTTATGATTTTTTTAAGTCTTTACATGAGGAATTGAAGTTGGAACAAAGTAGTCCAAAATATAAGGAAAATGCTGATAAATCTAGGAGACATCATGTTTTTGAAGTTGGCGTGATGAGGTGATGGTTCATTTGAAGAAGGGAAGATTTCCTATTGGAAAATACAGTAAGTTGAAAATGAAGAAATTTGGTCTTTGTAGAATTCAGAGGAAGTTTGGTAGTGGTAATGCTTATGAAGTTGAGTTACCTGATGACATGGATATATCTCCTATATTCAATATTTTTGATTTTCATAAGTATCATGAGTTAGATGGTGAAGTTGTTACACCAGATGATTATCCTAAGAAGAAGATTGAAGAAGTTGAACATATATTGGATCATAGGATTGGTAACAACATAAGAGGAAAAGATTACTATGAGTATTTGGTGAAATGGAAGAATAGACTAGTTGAAGATGCTACATGGATTTCCCTACAGTACTCTAACTCAAAATGAGTGGTTTTAGGGGTTTTTGAGGTCTTCCCTAGATCCTAACAAAGATGGAACAAATTAGACCATCAATTGGATTGGTGCAGCCCTCTCCTTCTTAAAAATTCTTGGAAAGACTCCTAAATTCATTCTCCAAAAGGAATTTTGACTCTAGCTATCCACCTTTGCAAGTTGTGCTCTTTGCAACTTGGTCTTCCCTAGCCGAGCTCACCACTGGCTCTCCTAGGGAAAGACATTAAAAATAATTTCAATGCATTTGAGGGTCCAAGATCCTACAAAATATATTTACAGGGAGTCTACTCACTATTCCCAAGAGGCCATACCAAGTGGACAGTGGGAAAGTGAACTAGATCTCCATCTTTACACACTGCTTGGATTGAACCAGTGATAGTGTCAAACCAAAATTATTTACAAAAAGAACAATAAAAAAAATAAAAAAACCTATATAATGGCACATAGAATTGAGAAAAAACCTACTCTAAGCCATGCATGAGTTACATTGCAATATTCAATCTATTACTACCTACTATAAAAAAATAACTAAAAATTACACACAAAACAACACAAAATCTTTATTTCTCCAAATCACTGTCTGTACAAAGGGTGTCCAACCTTGCATCTTGGTCAATGAATGTATTATATAGGGTGGTTAGGTAGTGATTTTCCTCTAAGGGATATTTTTCATCGGGTTGTAAAAACTTGACAATGTTGTCTGAGTAACATTTGTAAAGTTGCAAAGTTGCAAAATGCAACTTTTACATCTTTTTGACAATTTCTTGCAAAACCAACTAAATAAGTTTCAATGCTCACCAAACCTTACCAAAAATATTAACCATGGTTGAAACATGGTTCTAACCCATCCTAGACCCTAATGACATCATGCTAACATCATCAACCCATTTGTGAAAATTAGGAGGCTTTACAACTTTCTATCCCTTAATTGCAACTTACAAAAAGCTCCTAAGACTCTATAGACCAAACCCTATTGTACTCTACTATGGTCACCATGAACTTAAAGAAAAAATTCCAAAATTGCTTAAAGGCTTACACAAAAAAAATGTAACTTGGATTTTCTAAGCAACCCATGGGTGCTCCTACACCAATTATCTCTGACCGAGATAGCAAGTTTGTTGGTTATTTTTGGAGGACTTTGTGGAAGAAGATGAATACTAAATTGAGATTTAGTTCTACATTCCATCCACAGACAGATGGAAAGAGAAAGGTTGTGAATAGAATCCTGGCTAATTTTCTGAGATGTTTAGTTGGAGATAAGCCTAGTAATTGGGAGATGATATTGGCGCAAGCTGAGTTTGCATGTAATAATTCTGTGAATAGGAGTACTGGAAAAACACCTTTTGAGATTGTTATTGGAATGCAGCCTAGAGGAGTATCAAATTTGAGGGATATTGTTGGAGAAGAAAAGAAAAGCGTTGAAGGGGAAGTATTTTATGATTTTGTGAAGTCTTTACATGAGGAAAATAAGTTGAAGTTGGAACAAAGTAATCCAAAATATAAGGAAAATGTTGATAAATCTAGGAGACATCATGTTTTTGAAGTTGGTGATGAGGTGATGGTTCATTTGAAGAAGGGAAGATTTCCTATTGGAAAATATAGTAAGCTAAAAATGAAGAAGTTTGGTCTTTGAAGAATTCTGAGGAATTTTTATAGTGGTAATGCTTATGAAGTTGAGTTACCTGATGACATGGATATATCTCCTATATTCAATATTTCTGATTTTGATAAGTATCATGAGTTAGATGGTGAAGTTGTTACACCAGATAATTATCCTAAGAAAAAGATTGAAGAAGTTGAACATATATTAGATTAGAGGATTGGTAACAACATAAGAGGAAAATATTACTATGAGTATTTGGTGAAATGGAAGAATAGACATGTTGAAGATGCTACATGAGTTTCTCAATCTAAGTTGGATTCAGCTCAGGTTGTGGAACCTCAATGATTCAGGGGAATCATTTATTTCAACCAGGGTTGTCTGATGCAAGAGCATCCTGGGTTACCTTGATATCCTACTCATCTTTTTCATTCTTCTAGTAAGTGCCGAGTTGCAGTATGTGCCGAGATGTCCAGTGTTGGTTGAGTTCCTATTTGTGCTGAGCTTCCCAATGTTGGCCAAGTGTTCTTTCCTGTGTGGAGTGAACCTGATGCTTGGTTTTCTTTGATCAATTTTATCTATGTTTGGTTTCTATTGGATCCAACTTATGTATTTAATTTATGATGGTGCAAATAATATTTGGATCTTGTCTTGAGATGTGTGTGAACCGTTGGTGGTCGACCTTCGTTCTTTGTAAGATGCTTTTGGCAAGTATAAGTAGGGATGTCTAGGAGTAAGTTAGGGATAAGATGGTAGATCAAGTAAGAAATGATGATATGAGAAGGTAGAAGATAGAATAGCCTACATTTTTTAAATCTTGTTGGTCGTAACCCAAAAGGCCTCACAGCTGGGCATGTATGTTGTATTTGCATGAATTAATAAAACATATTTTGCGGTTTCCTCTCTCCTTGGTGTGATTCTTTGTGTTGTTTTCTTCCATGGTATGTACTTGTAGGCTAGTTGGATAGTTGGGTGTTCCTTTGGCCCTAACCTTCGTAATCTATCCTATGCCATTTATCATCTTTTCTACCCTTTCTTTGAGGATTTTCTTTTCTTTAGCCATTTTTTCTTGTAATTTTTGGATCAAGTATGCGTGGGATTGATGTGACTGATTGTTAGATTGTGTTAATCTCATTTTTATTTGTTCAAAATATGTTTGGGTTACTTCCTTTGAGGTGCACATCATGTTTGGGTCAAAACTTTGTTGTTGAAAAGGTATACCTTCATAGGGTGTTTGTGTGTTCTCATTTGAAATATATGTCATGTTTGGATAAGTGTTTTCAAAGGTACTCCTTTTCTTGGGTCAAAAGGTGTTCATGTATTCTCATTTTCAATGTACATGGGTTGATATGAACCTTTTTCCTTTTGGAGGATTGATACCTTGTAAAGACTGACATGGTATCTATATGCAAAAATGTAATTATTTTTGGCTTTTTATGAGACTTTGGAATGAGAATGCAACCTAAGGTATGAAAAGGCTTTTTAAATTATGTGCAACTTAGGGGATATGCAAATGAATTTTTTTTTGGATTTTTGGATTTTGAAATGAGCATGCAAACTAGGACAACCTTTGGAATAAAAAAACAATATAAGGCTTATGCAACTATGTTTTTAGGATTTTTTACTTTGAAAAATATTTGGAAAATGCAAACCTAAGAGACCTTAGGAAATTGAATAGGGACCTTGACCTAAAAGAGATAAAGGGAAAAATATAATAGGATAAAAGGGACTAAGTCAAATCCACCATGACAAAGATGGAATTTTACCAAATGGTAGACAAATAGGATAAAGGGACAAATAGACCAAGTCAATATCATGTTTTTAATAATACAAGGAAAGACTCTAAGATTTGGATTTTTGTGGGATTTTGAATTTTTTTTTGAAATGATCTAAGATGATATCTTGTGAAAAAGAGACTATAATGAGGACAAATAATGAATACTACTACCAAGGATTGAAGTTTAAAATGTAAAGGGATTAATGAAATGCATGTGAAGGTTGCAAAGGGACTATAATATGAATATGCAAAATGAGGACTAATACGCATGCCACAAGGCTCCAAGGTGAGTATTTTGAGATTCCATATGTTCACAAAGGTTTAAGACAATGTGTTTGTGACAAATCAAAGCACTTAGGAATATTTTGAATGAGATTTGAATGTGTTATTATGAGTGCTTAAGAGTGTTTTGAAATTATTTTTTTAAAGTTGAAACACTCACACAAGACATGTCAAGCGGAATGATTGTTATAAAAATAAACATGCACACCACCACCTAGGTTGGAAAGGACTGATGACATTAAGTTTTTCCATTAGTATACTTAAAGGGAAAAACATGATGAAGGTCATCGGTATAAGCATAACCAGCAGACAGTAAGCATAACCAGTGGACAACAAGCATACCCGATAGGACAAAATGTCTAACATAAAAATGCTAAGTATAGAAATTACCGACGACAAGCATAACTGATGATACAGTTTTGAGAAGATCGCTGACAAAGCAGAAAAGGCATACCTGATGAATAATTCAAGTACGGAACACCAACAAAGAAGAAAATCAACAGACTTACAGAGCAACCCGACCATCAGAACCGACAGTCAGTTAGAGAACCCGCAAAAAGTGGATTTGATTTTACACATCAGATAAAGCAATGCAATTCTATTTATAGAGTTTTTATTTGTTTTAAATATTAACTTAAGGGTAAAGCAAGCTTATTGTAAATGTTTTAAAGCATCCTAACGGATCTAAAACATATCTAACTAAAGATCAAGGTCAATTTGTAAACCTTGGATCTAGAGTTAATTTGGAAAGCGTGAATCAAGAATAGAGATAGAAACTAGTATAAATAGATGTTCCATCATTTGTAATAAGAGAGACTTGTAATCATTTGAAGAATGATAGTAGCTATGGAGAGCATCTAAGAAGAAGAAGAGAATTCATGCAAAGTTCAAAAATAGATCACAACAGTTATCAAGAACATAGGAAGGCTACCGACAAGTAGAGACAAGGTATTACTCAATCACTCAAGGTGATTACATACATACATTGTACGCTATACAAGATTTGTTATAAAAAATTAGAGATTGTATTAACTATCAGATCAACATTAATATTATAGTTGCATTCTAACAAGTGCATCACAATAAAAATCCTTTTGTAGAAGGTGGACTTAACAACTCTTTAACAAATCTCTTAACAGAGTGCACACCTAACGGTGTTGCTAAAGCTTCAAACAAAGTAGATCCTAACAGGTCTCCACTCTAATAATTTTAATAGGGTAGATCATAATAAGTGATCATTTGTAATCCTTTATCGACTCCCTTCTTATCTACAAATAGTGAAGTTTTGTGGGTAGACATCCCCACCACATTTTTTACTTCCTAACAGGAGTTTTCTGCGATATCATATCATGTGTTATGTGTTATTTGTTTTCATGAATGTTTATACATGCAAAGAACTTATATTATGATCACACATACATAATCAAAGATGAATAGATAGATAGGTATATACAAATTTGATGACACAAAGGTTAATGGGCCAATCACATAAATTTTTTTAGAGGTACTGATTCACCCCTCCCCTCTTAGTACATCATTCCAATAAATCCAACAATTGGTATCAGAGCTAAGTCTCTTTCTTGGAAAGCTTAAATACTTAAGAGAAAAGATCCACATGATGGAAAAATACAGACTGGACAAGACTATTGAGAATGAGCAATTGCAAATTCAGATTTACTATGAGCAGTATAAAGACGCAAGAGTAAGCATGAGAAAGTTACCTAATGAAAGAAAGATCATGAAAACTAGGCTTAATGAAAAATATTATCAAGAAGAGGAGATCCCATATTACTTCAACAATGTTGAATCATCAATGAGAAAAGCTTCAGACACATCAGTAGAAGAGATCACAAGTCTAAAAGAAGTCAATCTACATCTAACAGAGCAAATAAAATGCTACAAATCGGTCAAGAAACTCAAATGGTAAAAATGATTGATGTCATGAATGATTCAAAAAAGCTGAATCAGAGAGAACATTGGCTATTGATGATAGGAGGAAAATAACAGAAAAGCTACAAGAAAAAGAATTAGAGATTCAAAGACTTACTGAGCATCACCATGAGATTACCAACCAGATTATTCTTATGAGTCAAGAAGCAAACATATTAAATACTAAACTCATTGAAAGAATACAGATCATTGGTGAGCTAAGGGAAGAAAATGAGAAACTAAAGCATGAAGTCAGAATTCAGAATCAACATAATGAATTGACCAAGAAAGCTGAAGATAGAAATGAAAGAATGGATGATTTCCTTGACGGCCAAAGAAGAGTCAACAACTACACAAGAATAGGTTACACTGACAATGGAGAGTCATCCAATCAATTAAATCAAAAGAATGCTTATGCAACTCCAAGGACCAAGAAGCTGTCATGCAATCACTGTGGAAAACCAGGCCACACCTCAAACATTTGTAGAAACAAAATGAAAGGTATTCCTCAATCACAATCTAATTTCATCGGTAATTGTTATAAATGTCACAAGCAAGGACACAAGGCATATGAATGCAGATCCAAGGTGACAAATCTAAAGAAGGAAACCTATATGGACAAGTACTGTCCTACTTGCAAAATGAATGGACATACATATTAGGAATGCTGGAAAAAGAATAAGAAGGCATGGACACCAAAAGAACCTGATAATGGCTATAAACCAACAAGAAAAGGTAACTCATATGTTTGGGACTATAACACATGGGTAAATTGCACAACACATGGAAGGTATGGTCATATTGAAGCCAACTATATGGGAAAATGGACTAGAATACCAAGAGGATGGTTCAATCCTAGAATGTCATGTTTGCATTGTCATAAAGTTGGACATGTGATAAAATATTGCAAAGACTGACTAACAGAAACAAGTACTTATCCCAATGGAAATACCATTGATGACATCAAGAAGATAAGGAACAAGATGTGGGTAAAAGCCAAAAACACATAAGGTGTTGGAATAAGAAATGCAAATGATGACACCCCATCCAATGGATCTGGTGGCATCACCATTTCCAACTAAAATGCACAAGTATGGAACTGCATTATGAAAAGTTATATTATGCATCAGTTCCATTTACATATTGATCATATAGACAAATCATCATTATTAAAGATGCACTATATTGTCACTTGTAAATATTATTGAAAAAAAACCATCGGTTATTGGGTATAAATATGCATCAGTGAACACACATAGAAAAAGGTAAAACTAGTTACTAGAATGTATCGGTCATTACACAAAGGCCAAGTGGCTAAGTGTAAACTGATGGACATCGGTGATCCTTGAGCTGATGAAAGCTTTCTTTGCCACTTTACTGACAATCATCGGTGAAGTCATCAAAGCTGCTAGCAACCCCAAAAATTTGTGCCTACATAGAAGATGTTATTTATGCCTCAACCGTTGAACTCAATCTTTGTATACTAACAATTTAGTGAGCATTAATGACAACTTAGGGCACAAAAGTTATAAAAGACTGATGGCTGAACTCATTTCACACCCGTGATTTTTGAGCAACCAAGAGAGCCCAGCAGAGTGATTGAAGAGAAAATTTGTAGAGCGACTCCAACAAGATTCTAAATGCCACTCAGAGGATTCATGTGCAATCACAAAAATTTAGTAAGTACCTGCGTTTGTTGACCGCACTGTTAAATTTGTGAAAAACCCTAAATTTTTGAAACACGATGGCATCAACTTCAAGAGTTGAAAAGATTAAGGAGGATAAGAAGAAAAAAATCAATCTTATCAGTAGGGGCACTTGTGTTGAACCAAAATACAAGCTGCACCCATAAATTGCATCACAACCTGACGATTCCAGAGCATTCTCCAGAATCCCACCTTGGGTTTTACTGGTAGAAGACGTAAGGTCCTATATACACTGTAAGATCTCAGAACTCAAAGATCTAGACCTAGATAATGCCTACAGGGAACTATGTGATGAAGCTGGAAACCTAAAAGATGAGCACAAGCATCTAGAAGTGAAAGGACTCACAAATGCATTACACTTTCCTAGAGTTTTCAAAATAGAATGGATAAAGATAGTTCTTAGCAGAATGCACAACCAGACTCTATGGCTTAATAAGCCAAAATGAATAAAAAAGGATTTTATTCATGCAGTAACTAGATATCCTACAACCAACAAACCGCAAGCTCACAAGCACCCTCTCTGAAGGAAGTAGAAAAGCTAACTGGTGCAAAATCAGACAAAAGAGCTCTCAAGGTCAACACCATCACTGACACAAAACTCATGTTTGGTGCATGTTTGGTAGGGTACAAAATCCTCCAAGCAAGTAGAATGAATAGCATATCAAGAAATTCTATGAGATAAACATTCAAAATCATCAAACAAGGAAAGAAGATGGATCTTGCAGAGATCCTGTTGAATCAACTTGAGGAGAACATGAACACTGTAAGATCTTCAAGAACAAACACTTGTAAGTTTGGGTACCTCATCATGTAAATATTCTTTTACTTTGAAGAATACTTTCCTTCTATAGGCAAAGTAGCATGGGATACAAGAAGACCTATAACCATACAAATATGTGAACATATAGAGTCACCAGGAATAGAATTTGATGATATAATGAATGAGTATTTCAAAAAGCATTAAGGAAATGTTGCAAGCTAGAACAAGGATACCTGAAAGTTTGATAGAAGAACACAAAGAGGACATATGTTTTATGGTATATACTGATTTCACATATATCCAAGAAGTAGTACCTAGGAAGTCCTGTCTTTCACATTTAGAGTATGAGATCAAATTAGGACAAGCCAATGGGTGCATCAAGGCAATATTAAATTAACCAATTGACAACAAAAAAGCAAGATTTGGCACCAATGATGAAGCCAAAAAAAAAGATCAAGATAGATCTTGTTTTCAAGAGGATCATAAAAAAGAAGGACAAGATGGTCAAAAACTTAACCAAACATCTTGCAGTTACAGAAGAAAGTGAAGAGGAAGCAGAGGGTAAGGAGGAACAAACCGAAGGACAGTCACTTATCGGTGAAGAAGAAGAAAAGAATAACTCAGAGGGAACACAGTTAGATTCTCCACCTCCTCTTACATCCAAAAGAGAAAGAACAACATCCGCTTCAAGAAAAAGAAGCCAGACTACAAAATAATCAACTCCTTCACCATTACAGAAAGGAAGAGTGAGGATATACAAGAGAAAACTAGCTCCTCCAAAAGAAAGACAAATCAAAAGGAGGAAGATGACTAGAAGTCAAGAAGATCTAGAAGACTCAGCTATGGATGATTGTGATGTAGAAGTACAAAAGGAAAAAGAACCTTTGGTGCCTACAAAAATTGATAAAGTATGCAAGAATATTTCAAAATCACAGTCTATTTCTGATCCTAACATTAGAAAATGGTTAAAATTCAGTGCAGAGGATCAAAATAAGATTGAAGATGCAATAATTGCAAAAATGTGCAAACATTATTATGTTCCACTGGAATTCTCAGAATATGACGTTCCCAAAGAACTATCAGCAAGATTGTCAACCAGATGGACTTTTGCACTACATCAAGAAAAGGAACTAAGAGAAAGAACACTTGTAAATCTTATGCCTCCTAATACAAATAAAGAAGAAATTACTGAGATGATGAAGAAGTATGAAAATGATTTCTCACCAAAAATGAGAGCATATGAATTTCTCAAGGGTAAGATAATTGATCTTGATCAGAATAGCATTAAGAAGTGGTGCAAGATACTAAAAAATCCCACTCAGGAAGCTTGCCTAGAGAAGGAAAAAATCATCATCAAAGATATAAAAGA
The DNA here is from genome assembly GCA_018584345.1 of Thuja plicata. Taxonomy (NCBI): domain Eukaryota; kingdom Viridiplantae; phylum Streptophyta; class Pinopsida; order Cupressales; family Cupressaceae; genus Thuja; species Thuja plicata. Next base: position 735,166 of record MU223505.1, read on the forward strand.
TGACTCATCTGTGGAATTGGATAGAGAAGAAAGTGATCTAGAAGGCCCAAAACATACTGATGTTGTAGATGAAGTATGGCCAAAAACTACTCTTCACAACACTCAAAGTGAGGATAGTCAGAATCCACCAAGTCCAATTCATATTGACTTGAGTGAAGAAGAAGAAGTTACCAAAGAAGATTTGACAATAAAAGGTAACATAACTGATGATATCAATGACGAATCATGGTTAGATAACATTGTAAATGATATTACAGGAAAATACCCTGCAAAAGAAGTGCAAAAAGATGAAGACATCAATACTACATAGGGTAATACCGACGGTTAGGAAACAACTACTGACAATGCAGAAGTCAATACACTGACAAACATGAATATGTTAATCGATGCTATTGATATTGAATCAAGTCAAGAGAAATAATCTAAGAAAGATGATGATATACCCAAGGATATGGGTAATTATGAAAATAAAGATGCATCAAATATTCAAAAGATACAGATATAGAAATGAAAGATGGAACCGACACTCAGCAAGAAGTGTCTATTGAAAAAGAATAAGGAGCAGATAACAAAATGAATGAAACATTGAGAAAAGATGAAGAGAAAGAAAAGAGTGACAAAGTCAAACAGGATGAAAGCTTGAAATAAAAAGAAGATAAATCTGTTGATACACCCAAGGCCAATGAGGAGACGTCTTCACAAAACCAACCAGTGGACTCAGAATAGAAACATCAAGATGCTTCATCTTCTTGACCCTCACCCACTAAATCAATCCAATCTCAAGGTTTACAAATGGTAGTACACCAATCTGCCTCCTAGCCAAAGAAGAAAAAGAAGAAGGCATTGAAGAAAGATATCTCGGCTGTCACACTTGATGAGGTAATAGAAATACCCAAGTGGGATGTATCTACTTTAGATACTGAAACACTTCAACTATTTGGAGTAATGTGTCAAAGAAAGGCAATTCAAGAGAAAATGAGAAAGACACATAGGGAAGCCCAAGCACTTGAACAGACAAGGGATATTCTACAAAAAATTATTCCAGATGTAAAAATTGAAGATAACACATCAGTCATGGAACAAATAATAGTTCTTACTGATGCCATCACAAATAAGAATGTAGATGCAGAGAAGGCTATTGAAGAACAAGTAGAAATGAAGTATCAACACAAATTAATTGAGAAGATCAGCCAAGAAGTGGTAGAGAACAAGGCTATCTAAACTAGCAAGTGAATTAGAACCTATGATTGCTGAAGCTATTACCTTAGTTTAGAAATTATGTACATTGGAGAATTTCACTAAAGAAAATAGTGAAAAGCTGTCACAATTAGATTCAGATCTAACAGCTAGTGCACTAAGTCTAACCTCTGATGCAAACACTATAAAGCTACATCATGAAAAGATAACAGAGGTAAACAGATTGAGACAAGAAATATGGGATGTAGAGACTCAATTTAGAAATGAGGTTGCAGAGCTTCAAGCTCCAATTTTGCCAAACCTCACCACTCTGCAACAACATAATATAGATGCAAGAAATTTAATCATCCAGAGATGTCTGTGGTGGACAACATATATGACATGCATGTGAGGATATCATTGGAGTATTTGGATCTTGAGAATTTAAAGGAGAAATGGGAGAAAATGATGGAGGAAATAAAAGTCTCACACTCTCACATTTTTGAAAAGATGTAAGTACCTTTGCCCTCATTATAAAAAAAGGAGGAATGTATACATATGTAAAATATACTTTAGTAAGAAAAAGGAGGAATGTATACATATGTACAAAATACATTGAGGATATGTATAATGTATGTATAAAAAGATATATATGTACATAAACTTACACTTACCGGCATATGCATAGGGGGAGTCATTTCATGACTAAGGAAGAAGTATACACAGGTGTACATACTAATGCATCAAGTATGTTGCACATATCAGTTTTTGATACTAATGTCAAAGGGGGAGATTGATGACATTAAGTTTTTCCATTAGTATACTTAAAGGGAAAAAACATGATGAAGGTCATTGGTATAAGCATAACTAGTAGACAGTAAGCATAACCAACGGATAGCAAGCATACCCGACAGGACAAAATGTCTAATGTGAAAATGCTAAGTATAGAAATTACCGACGGCAAGCATAACTGATGATACAGTTTTGAGAACATCGCCAATGGAGAAAAAAAGGCATACCCGATGAACAATTCAAGTAAGGAACACCAACAAAGAAGAAAATTGACAGATTGACAGAGCAGCCTGACCATCAGAACCGACAGTCAGTTAGAGAACCCGCAAAAAGTGGATTTGATTTTACACATCAGATAAAGCAATGTAATTCTATTTATAGAGTTTTTATTTGTTTTAAATATTAACTTAAGGGTCAATCAAGCTTATTGTAAATGTTTTAAATCATCCTAACAGATCTAAAACATATCTAACTAAAGATCAAGGTCAATTTTTAAACCTTGGATCTAGAGTTAATTTCAAAAGCGTGAATTAAGAATAGAGCTAGAAACTAGTATAAATAGATGTTCCATCATCTATAATAAGAGATAATTGTAATCATTTGAAGAATGATAGTAGCTATAGAGAGAATCTAAGCAGAAGAAGAGAATTCATGCAAAGTTCAGAAACAAATCACAACAGTTATCAAGAACACATGAAGGCTATCGATAAGCAGAGACAAGGTATTAATCAATCACTCAAGGTGATTACATACATACATTATAAGCTATACAAGATCTGTTATTAGAAATTAAATATTGCATTCACTATCAGATCAACATTTATATTGTAGTTGCATTCTAACAAGTGCATCACAACATAAATCCTTTTGTAGAAGGTGGACTTAATAGTTCTTTAACAAATCTCTTAACAGAGTGCACACCTAACGGTGTTGCTAAAGCTTCAAATGAAGTAGATCCTAATAGGTCTCTACTCTAATACTCTTAACAGGGTAGATCATCAGAAGTGATCATTTGTAAGCCTTTACTGGCTCCCTTCTTATCTACAGATAGTGAATTTTTGTCGGTAGACATCCCCACCGCAGCTTTTACTTCCTAACAGGAGTTTTCTGTGATATCATATCATGTGTTATGTGTTATTTGTTTTCATGAATGTTTCTTGTATGTTTATACATGAAAAGAACTTATATTATGATCACACATACATAATCAAAGATGAACAGATAGGTAGGTATATACAAATCTAATGACACAAAGGTTAATGGGCCAATCACATAAAATGTTTTAGAGGTACTGATTCACCCCTCCCCTCTCTGCACATCATTCCAATAAATCCAACAAGGACTATATCCATTGAATTACCACTTGAACAAGTTTAGTCACACCTACTCAGAGAGGACAACCTAGAAGCTTGAAGGCACGGGCTCCCCCTTATAGTGCACTCACTTTTTAGGCACACCAAGCTTTGAATCCAAAGGGTCATTACTTCCCAAGGGACCACTATCTTGACTAAGAGCCACGAAAGTGTGGGATGTCTTTGGGCTTTCCTTCTATGCCAATGAATATAAGGTTTTATTTGGGCCACTACAACAAAGGTGTTTATTTAAGGCATCTGTTATGAAGATAACTTGTGAATCATATAAGGCAACTTGGTAGTACAAGCGCTATTGAGACCTAGAGTCCCATGAATGCCAGACAAAAGTGATATTAGGCCTTAAAAATTTTAATTTCAAGGAGGGATTTGATTATAATGGGTTGGTAGAGGTTGTCTTTTCATTGTTCTCACTTGGGATGTTCCCTCTCACTGACTATGTTAATGCACTTGGGATGCAAGACCTCTAAAAGATTGAATAGAATTCTCTTCACCCAAGATCCATGAAGGTGAGGGGAGAGGATACATTCATTCAACCTTAGGATAAAAATCTAAAATCACTTCAAACACATAAGAATTTTTTTTTCTTTTTATGCACCAAATTGAAGTGTTTGTTAACTACTAAAATAAGACATGAAAGTTTAGGAAGACACACAAGGTATTCATCAAGCATCCTACATCAAAAACATTAGTATTTTATCATTCATTCTTCATCCTAAGATTACCAAAGTGTTGCATAGATCATCAGTAACATAGAAATCATGCAAATCAAGTGAAGAAACATAATTGGAAATGGAGAAACTGAAAACAAAGCATCAAAATGACCAAATTTACTAACTGTGCATGAATGTAAACCAACTGCATAGAATAGAGGACCAACTATGCAGTACCCTAAACAACTACACAGAAATAGAGACCAACTATGCAGAAAACCTAGCCAAGTGTCCAGAATACCTGGCCAAGTACACAATGTCTAATCATAGACCCAAAATTGACTAAAAAATTGTTGAATTTGAGGATTTTAAAAAAATTGATCATATAGGACTCAATAAATATGCAATTAGGGTTCATTTTATGCCATTTTGGAATTATTTGAGTAGATTGAAACCATTTTGGAAACCCCTAATTATGCTATGTGTGCACTTGAATTGATTTGAAAATGATTTGAATTGATGAGTTTGAAATTGAAACCTAACTAAGTGAGGCTCATTTTAAGAGAGCCGAATGAAATGTAAAGTTAATTTTAGGTACCCAAATCCAAATGTGAGATTCATTAACCAAATAAGGGTTCATTTAGGCCTATTAGGGTTCATTTTATTCTATAAACAGAAAAAATGAAAGTAGAAAGCATTAAAATGCATATCTAAACCCTAAACCCTAACATAGAAACCCTAAACACAAAGTGCATAGTTATCATGACCAACTATGCAACTTTGGGCACCAAGTTCATAGAACAAAGAGCCAAGTGCACAAAAACATCAATCAACTATGCAGAAACCCTAACCAAGTGTGCATGATTTCACCAGGAGATGCAAATGCACAAAAACATCAAAATTCTGTCAGTTAAACATGTCTTCACATAGGTTCACCAAAAGTAGGACTAGAAAATAGGTTAGAATGCATAATAGAGGCAAGAAAAAAACCTCAAAACATCATGCAAACCTAATATAATCTACCATTAAATCCATTGAATGAAAAGGTGCATAAAATAAGCATAAAAACTCAAACACCCCCTTCAAAAGATGTTCCAATGTTCTCCTTTCTTCTCCATTGAAATGGATTGATGTTTCTATTGCCTTGAAAAAATGCACTCACAAATTGAAAGAAAAAATGACTATAATGACTATGAGCATACTAGGAAAGAGTGGTTCTTTTGATTGAGAATATTGATCTCAATTTATAGTGATGAGAGCCAAAATGCAGAAATGACAATTAGGTGCACAAATGGGAAAATGTCATAATTGGAGAGTGAAAATGGAAAAGTTTCAGATTATTACACATTATGACAAATTGTAAGAGACCAAACTAGTAAAATTAGTGTGGAGAACGGAAGGGAAATTAGTCATAAAGTATGACAAATTATGACAAATAAAAAGAAGAAAAATGTCATAAATTATGACAACTATGAAAAATGGAGGCTAATTAGTGGGAGGAAAATTTGAATTTTAAAAACTCATTTATTCCCACAAAAATGGAAAAAAAGGAATTTAGGAAATTCAAACATGGAAAATTAGTCAATTAATTAATAGGAATTAATTAATTGTGCAGACAAGAAATAAAGTCAATTTATTTATTCAATTAGGGCATAGGGATAAACTATGGGTTATTTACCCCAAATGGACAAATTAGTTGGTTGTTGACCAAATAATGACATTGATGTGAAATTAACTTGATTTTGATGAGGATTCAAAATGTTTTTGATGGTTTTGAAATAGTTTAGGAAATGATGAGGCATCGTTGAACTTTGACAATGTTGTAGATTTGATAAAAATGATTGATGATGATGATGATCCAAAATAACATCTATGAACTTTGACAATGCTATTGAATTGAATTGGATCAATTTGATGAAGATGAAGAATCATCGATGAACTTTGACAATGTGCTTGAATTGATTGGTTTGAAATTGGTTGGTAAGGTTGTTTTGAAACGACATTGATGAAATTTGACAATGTCATTAAATGAGCTGATAATGACGAGGCATTGATAAACTTTGATAATGCACTTGAATTGAAATAACATTGACGAACTTTGAAAATTACATTACCTGGATTGATATGATGAAAAATTGAACTGGTGATGATAAGATTGACATGATTTGATAGGATTGGAGTGATTTGAAAGTGATTTAATTAAGCATCGATGATCTTTGACAATGCCCTAAAATGATTCGAAAAGGATTGAATAATTTTGAAATGATCTTGGACTGATAAGGAAGGGATTATGATTGAATTGGACTAATTTTGGAAGTTTACAATAATTTTAAAATGATGAGGCATCGATGCACTTTGAAAATGACTTAGATTGATGATGATGACTTGATAAAGATGTGACATGATTTAATTGATTTTGATAATGATTTGAAAATGATAAATTCAGCCAAAGTAACATACGTTATGAGATAAATTTTAGTAATCAATGGAGTGAGGAATGACACAAGATATAATACATGTTAAAAAGGGGGGCCAGGTAGGTGTGAACCATTTTTTGGGTGTCTACAGTAGAAACCTTGGAATTTGATTGAAAAAATAATATATTAATGTATGATCTAGAACTATTCAATGAAGTGATTTGATTAAAATAACACATTCCCAAATGTTATCATTTCCAAGTAAACATCCAAGATACCCCTTAGGAAAGAATTTAAATATAATGTACATGGGACTGAATCTAAAATAAATGAATGCACAACTTAAAAAATCTCCTTAAGACCTTTCTGACATCATAAGAATTGTGAAACTCAAATATTAGAGAAAACATTGAGAGCTCAGGGCCAAAACGATGATCTAATTTTAGATAGAAATTATTGGCACCAAATGGTAGAATCCATAAAAGAACTTGATCTACCACAAAGTATGCCAAAATAATTTTTTAATAATATATCACTTTAAAAAAATGGACACCATGAAAAAATTATGATTAATTGAAAACAAAGTTTTCTTTCGGCATGAGGGTCCAATTTTGCCCCCCTAGGCCATTGTCTCCAAGCACCAAAGTGACAGTCATGCAAATTCTAAAAACAAAAAATTATCACCAATGGTGGTGATTTTGTTGGGGCAATGATTTGATGGGGTAGTAGGGAAAGCCACACTTATTTAGCATATAAGCCCTCATAGAAGTGATGTGAATATAGAATGTTTAAACTCATGACTATGGGATAAATGAAAAATATTAAAATTGAAGTATTAATAAAAACAATAAGAACCCAAATTTCATACATGATGCAATGTTGCATCAATAATCATACCAAGTGTGTAGAGCTTATGTCTATAAAGGAATGTGCTTCTTAAGAGATAATATCCACTTATCGAGATTATAAAAACCATGTTGATGATATCTATGGGGTATAAACTATATGAAGAAATTTAGTACAAATCCTAAATGAATATATGGATTCTATACGATGGTAAAATCATGAAAATCTCTCTAACACCCTCAAACAAAACTTTCAAATGTAAAAAATTTGATAGTTAATCTTAAGGTTTTTGGGTTTTCAAACATGATGGAAAGGTTATATTTGGCCCAAAGTGATTAAAAGAGTTAGATACCCCTCAGATTTGGAAATCTTCTCCCAACTTGAAACCCTTGTAAATCCATCTCATAATGTCAAATTTTGACCAAACAAAAGCCAAATCTGACTTTCTCTAATTCCTTGGATTTAATTATGATGTTGTTTTAGCCCCAAAATAAACCTATAAAGAAACCAAGAAAAAATTTCTCATTTATATTCAAAGAGATTTCAGAATTAGAGCTTTGATACCACGTAGAAGTCAATTGTAAACTCCCCATGTTCCAAGACCACCCATAAAACAAAATATCCCTCCACAATTCACTGTTACACACATCTCATAAAAGAAAACAACTTTCTTTTATAAATATTTATAATAAGCAGTTAGGTCATCCAATTAGGACTTCCCCAATCCATAAATAATTACTTAACCCCTTGCTAAGATACACATGGTACCTATAGCAAGTAAACATCAATGACAATTAATCAAATGTAATCCAAGGTTCATAATCGAACCTCGCACTCCATAATAAACACTCCATTGTTGGTCTGACTAAGAGGGGGGGGTGAATTAGACCAAATAAAAATTAAACACTTAAAACTTAGCTCACTAATTCACTCGATAGAACAAAATACAATAATAACCGATTCACCAAATAACTAAATAAATTAAACAACCATACATATCATAATATGAAAATCAAACATTCAAACTCAGTTAACACTAGATTTAACTCATTTGACACCAGATTTAATGAGGAAACCCAATATGGGAAAAAACTCTATAGGAATTGTGACCCACAATAAAAATGTACCTTTCTAAAGTACGTTTAGTTAAGAACTTATCATATTAAAGATTACAAACACATATTCTAGATGTGACCTTGTTAAGGGATTTACCTTAGATCAGTTAAGATCTTCACCTTGTTAGGAGTGGCCTTGCTAGAGGAATTTAAACACTCTTTTGGAATGTCACCTACGTCTAGGATTTATAAATAGGGCTGTAAAATCCACTCTGTTAAGATATTTTATCTATTACAAATGCTAATAAGAAACAATAAAACTTTGATTTGTAAATATAAAAACTAAAATTTTCTTGGTTTAGATCCTTTATTCTCACATGAATATTGGCATCACATACTCCATTTGTCTCTACTTTAGACTATAGATTCTTCTCTTTCCGCTTCTTTATTATGCTTGGTAACTTTGTTCTTCATCATCATCTTCTTCTTAATTTAACTCCCCAACATCATCATCTCTGTTTATTTATCATCCTTTATATAGACAAAAATTTTCCTCTTAATCTCCTTTCTTATGTTTTCCATCATTTGTGCTTAGTCATTTGATCATCTTCTTCATAAATCTTAACTCGGTAAATTGTTTAAATTTTACCTCATAACTTGAAATTTTCTTGGAACTCACATAATAAGCTTTAATTGCTTAATCTTCACCTTAGATCTTATCATTGTATTTTATCCCTTGTATATCTTTTAACAAAATCCCTTTAATTCTAAACAACATCTAGATCATCATAGCTTTGTATTAAATTCAATCTTATCATCATTTTCAATCAATATCCTGTACTCGGTAACTTGCTTTGCAATTTGGTAACTAAATTCATTCACTTCTCGGTGCTTGGTACTTAGTAATTGAAACCAAATAACACAAATCTATACCAACTAACTTTGTCTATCTTGGTAGAGTAACTCTTTTCAGTCAACTTAACTCTTTGTGATCTATGAGTTAATCAATCAAGTGTACCACTTGATAACATCAAATATATAGTAGAAAACAACTATATCAACATTAATTCATCATTTTTTGATCTGTATTTGTCACCCATTTAACTTCTCCTTCTTATGATATGGTAACTCAATAAAAATTAGTAAATCAATTGCTTGACATGAATGAAAAAATAATAACCGATCTAATCATTTCTACAAATATGTATACCTATTATCACTCGGTCTTCATCATCTCCATTAGTTGATCAACAATATCCCTCTTTGGCATTTATGACAACACTATAGTAGTACTATAGAAATTGATTATGGAAACTCTAAATACTATCAATCTCTGTCATTAATCCCTCTGAGTTGATAGTTTTGTTTCTGATCTTCAAATTGTTCACTATTCTTTCTCTTGGATAAATATTTTGATGATATAGAATACATTCTGATTCTACTTCATGAGTAAATAGTAGCAATTCATTCTCTCCCTCTTTCATCAATATCTCCCTTATAGATAAATGCCATCAATTTGTTCTCTCCCTCTTTGACAACAATGCCAAAAAGTCATACTCATGAATTTTTTTTCAGCTGTGGATTATACCTTAAATGTATAAATACTCATATAGAAATCGCCACACAACTTCAGTAATTACGTAAAGTGTGTCATACTAACATCAATTAAAGAATAGATATTATAATAAAATATAAAATTGATGTAGCATACCTCATGCTTCTTAGTGAATATTGGATAGGGGAAGAACCCCTTATCTACCTCTGAGATAATCAAAATCATCCTTTTCTAGTGGCTTTGTAAAGATATCAACCAGTTGTTCCTTTGAATTCACATATTCCAATACCACATTCTTCTCTTGAACTTGTTCTCTCAAGTAGTGATACTTGATAGAAATGTGCTTGGTCTTTGAATGCATAACCGGGTTCTTTGATATGTTTATAGCACTTGTGTTATCACAAAAAATAGTTATAGGATATGAGATAATCTATTGCTGATGTAGGAGCATCCTAGGATCCTTGGCAATCGTGCTGAACCAAAAATATGTTTTTCTTTTGTTCATTAACTTGTTTAGAGGCTTCTCAGAGAAGTACTCTATTTCTTGGGCTCTATCACTTGGTTATGCTATTTTTGGGTTGGTCTCTGTTGCTCGGGTTTCTTTCACTCGGTCATGCTTGTTATCGAGTTCATTTCTTCTGACGCTTGGGTTTTGTTTTCTGTTGCTTAGGGTATTCCTTGCCCGAGTCTCTCTCTTGCTCGGTCATCCTTTGCCCAAGTTGTTTATTTTTGAGTTGGATCTGGTGGTCGACTTCTGCATTTAATTTTGATTATGACATTAGTGGTAGATCTCTCATGGGGGATTGTGTGGACCTAAATATGGGTCAGGGATTTCTCCTATGTTTTATTTGATGGCCGACCTCATGGTGTCTTTTGTATTTAAGTAGTATTTTTTCTTAGTTTTAGGGGGAGAAGGAGATCAAGAAGAGAAAGAAAATCAAAGTGTTAGATATGAGAATCTGGATCGTGAGCTATATGTTTATAGAAGATCTATAGTTGATCTTGAATTGTATCTTTGTATTTGGCTATAATCGAGATAGCCTTACACCCTGACATGTTGCATGTAATTGAATCTAAAATGAATATCAATTGATGTAATTTGTCATATCTCTAGAGTTTCTGTTGTGTGTCTTTGTTTTTGGCTGCAAGTTTGGATAGTCCTTTAGTGGATCCTCCAACCTTGACTGCATCAATTAGTATCAGAGTGAAGGTCAATTTGGTTCATTTCTTGTGGAGCTTAGGGTTTTCAAAAATCTAGAGAGATGCCTCTGAGAAGATTGGATCCTAGGGTGATTGCAGATATTTCTAAGGAAGTGGAAGCAAGGATAACATAAAGATTCACATATGAGATGGTGGAAATGAAGAAGGAAATCATAGAAGGTATCAGAAACATTGGATTACAAAGAGGTCCTAGAATGGATGATGGTTATGAAGAAGCTACTAAAGATTATGAAGCTACTGGATCTAGTGGAGATGACAGAACTGATCGGATGGCGAGATCTGGAGGAGGTAGATATGGTCAATTGTAGAGATCTGAAGCTCAGTTGATTACAAGTTATCAAATAGAGGTGTCCAATTTCTCAGGGACATTGAAACCTGAGGGTCTGATTGATTGGATCAGTGAGTTGGAGGACTACTTTGAGCTGGAACATGTTGAAGATCTTCTTAGGGTAAATTTAGCACATACTAAGTTGAAAGGGAATGCTTCTCTATGGTGGGAAGAATTACAGAGGGACCGAGAAGAAGAAGGTGAGATGAAGATCAATCAATGGAGGTTGATGGTGGAAAGGCTAAAGGATAATTTCATTCTTGCTGACTATGAACTTGAGTTGTTTAAGAAATTGCAAAATCTAAAACAAAAGGAGATGACTGTAGAAGATTATACTGAGGAGTTCTACAAGTTGACAATTCACTCTAGACATAGAGAATTGTCTAAGGAAAAGGTGGAAAGGTATGTTAATGGTCTGAAAATCAGTATCCAAGATGAGATTGGTATGTTGAAGATTGACTCTGTGGAAGATGCTTATTAGTATGCATTGAAGGAAGTAGATAAGTTGAAGAGAAGGAAAGCGAAGCAAGAACAATTAGTAAAAGATAAACCAAGGGCTGAGGAGGAACCAAAACCTGTTGAACCAAGGAGAAGAACATGTAAAGGTGTATTTAGAGGTACTTTTTATAAATATGGAGAAGAAGGAAATTGGTGATATGAATGTTCCCATGTAGATAAGAAGGTTGGTAGTCACTGAAATGCTGTGGTGAATGAAGTTGCTGAGAATGAACCTGAGGTGGAAAATATGAATCTTTTTCTTAAAAGAACTTTGTTTCCCTCAAAACAAGCTGATCAGAAGAAGACTCTATTCCAAACCAAATGTAAGTGCAAGGATAAGGTATGTAATGTCATAGTTGATGGTGGCAGTTCTGAGAACTTTGTTTTAGAAGAGATGGTTAGTAAGTTAAATTTGGGAAAAATAAAAAATCCTAATCCTTATCAGATTAGTTGGGTACAAGATGTGTTTAAGGTTAGGGTTGAGGAGAAATTCCTTGTTAATTTTAAGATTGGATCTTATTATCATGAGATACTATGTGATGTGTTACCTATGGATGCTTGTCACCTGTTTCTTGGTAGAGCTTGGAAATATTAAATTAATGTTGTGTTTGATGGTTGTGCAAATACCTATGTTGTGAGATGGGGTGAAATCAAGCATAAAGTGATACCTTTGTAGGGAGAAGGAACTAAAATATGTGGAGTTATCAAATATTGTCTGAAGGATAGTGAAAAACATTAGGAAAAGAGAATTGATGAACCTATGGGTGAAAGAAAGGAGAATCTGAAGGAGAAAGAGAATGATATCTCTGAGGAACTTACAGATATAAAGAAATAGATAACAGATTTGACTCAGGTGGTGTAGAAGATGTTGACACTAGCGACACAAAGAGATGCAAATAATAGTAAGTTGATCAGTCATTTGGATGGGAATGTGGTTCATCAAAACACTGATAATATCAAAAGTACTAAGGATGATCAGTATCCACTACTGTCAGTTGCAGGCAGAAGATGTAAGAAAAGTGCAAGATCGATGAATTTATCAAAGGAGACAATGGACAGAGGAAAGAGAGCATGGAATGAAGGGAAAGAAGAGATATGGGTTAAGAACAAGTATGGGATACCTGTTCTGATTCCCTTAATATGTTCATGATTCCTTTATGGGAACATCTTCTTTACTTGGGGTGTTTGATGTAGGAGCATCCTAGGATCCTTGTCAATCCTACTCAACCAAAAATATATTTTTCTCTTGTTCATTAAATTGTTTAGAGGCTTCTCGAAGAAGTACTCTATTGCTCAGGCTTTGTCACTCAGTTATACTTGTTTCGGGTTGGTCTTTGTTGCTTGAGTTTCTATCACTCAGTCATTATTGTTATCGAGTTCATTTCTTTTAATGCTTGGGTTTTGTTTTCTGTTGCTTGGGGTATTCCTTTCCCGAGCCTCTATGTTGCTCGATCATCCTTTGCCCGAGTTGTTTCTTTTGGAGTTGGATTTGGTGGCCGACTTCTGCATTCAAATTTGATTGTGGCATTAATGGTGGATCTCTCATGGGGGATTGTATGGACCTAAATATGGGTCAAGGGTTTCTCCTATGTTTGATTTGATGGCTGAACTCATGGTTGCTTTTGTATTTAAGTAGTATTTTTTCTTAGTTTTAGGGGGAGGATGAGATCAGGAAGAGAAAGAAGATCAAAGTGTTAGATATGAGAATCTGGATTGTGAGCTATATGTTTGCAGAAGATTTGTAGTTGATCTTGAATTGTATCTTTGTATTTGGCTATAACTGGGAAGGTGTTACAGCCCGACATGTTGCATGTAATTGAATCTGAAATGAATATGAATTGATATAAGTTGTTATATCTCTATATTGTTTAGTTTCTGATGTTTTTCTTTTGTTGGCTGCAAGTTTGGACAGTCCTTTAGTGGATCCTCCAACCTTGACTACATCAATTGCATACCTTCAAGTAGCTATTTGATCTAAACAATGTTCACACAATTCATGGTAGAAACAACATTCTACCTCGTCATTAGAATATGAAATTCAACTCTTCTTCTTGCTTAGTCATGTGACCAATATTTCACCCAGAAATAATTATCCTCCACTAGTACTTTCCTATCATCAATGTTTCTATCCCAATCTGCATCAGTGTAGACTTGCAAATCATAAGTACCTCCTTTCTTGTACAATAAAACAAAATCTTTAGTTCCTTTAAGATATATAAAGATTCTCTTGAGTGTGCAGATATGTGTTTCCTTAGGATTAGAAAACAATCTTGCAACAATCCCAATAACATGTGCTATATCAGGTATGTTGTGAACAACATACTACAGTTTACCAATCATGGATCAGTAAAGACCATTATCCACCTCTTGTGTCTCATCTTCTTTAGATAATTTTCATCCTATGACCATCGGTGTTCTAATGGGCTTGAAATCTTCCATACAAAAAGTTTTGAGGATCTCTTTGATATACTTAGCGTGTGTAATATAGACCCCTTCTGTAACTTGTTATATCTGTAGAGATGGAAATAACTTAATCTCTCCAATCATTGACATTTAAAACTCTTTTCTCATTTCATCAACAAATGCCTTACATAAGGTGTTATTTCCTCCAAAAATAATGTCATCAACAAAAATTTCAGCAATCAAAACCTTGCTGTCACTGTCACACTTCAAATAAACTTTATTGTTATCACTTGCTCTTTGAAATCCTATTTTGATTAGATAAGAGTGCAATCTCTCATACCATGCTCGGGGTTCTTGCTTCAAACCATAAAGATATTTGTGTAATTTAAATACCTTGTTCTTATTCGTGCTCTCAATGATTCCTTCAAGTTTTTCAATGTAAACTTCTTCTCCCAGTAACCCATTCAGAAATGTAGAGTTGACATCTATTTGATAAATTTTGAATCCTTTGTAAGCCACATAAGCTACAAAGTATTCTATCTCCTTCTAATCTAGCAACAAGTACAAAAGTATCTCCATAATCTATACCTTCTTCTTGTACATAACCTTTTCAAATGAATCTAGCTTTATTTCTAATAACTTCTCCATTCTCATTCAACTTGTTTCTGAAAATCCATTTTGTACCAATAACATTTTTATCCTTTGGCCTAGGTACTAAAGTCCATGTTCTATTCTTTTCTATCTGATCAAACTCTTCTTTTATTGCTTTCATCCAATCTTCATTATCTAGTGCTTCTTTAACTTTCATTGGCTCAAATGAAGACATCAAACATGTATTGTCTCTTACCTTGCTTCTTGTCATCACTACAACATATTTATTTCCAATAATCTTGATCGGGGAGTGGTGCCTCCTCACATATTTCACTAAAATAGGCTTGGTAGGTCTCGGTGCTTCATCCTCATCATTTGGTTGTAGAGAAATCCTTTCAGCTTCTTCCTTGGTAGGTTCTCTCGGTAAGGTGTCAGGAACATCAGGTTGTACATTTACAAACTTATCACAGTCTTCAAGTTCCTTTTTACTTTCTTCATCATTGTTTTCTGCAAACTCATTGATTCTCACACTTGTACTTTCCACCATTTTGTTAGTAATTTTATTCAAACACTTATAAGCTTTACTCCTTGTAGAATATCTTAAGAATATTCCCTCATCGCCTTTAGAATCAAACTTTCCTTCTCTAGAATCTTTCAATATATAACATCTACTTCCAAAAACTCTAAAATAACACACATTAGGTTTGTGTTCATACCATATTTCATAAGGTGTTTTGTTGTACCTTTTTTCATTTGTACTCGGTTCAATGGGTAAATAGTAGTACTGACTACTTCTCTCCAAAATTTTTGTGAAATACCTTTCTCAATCATCAATGTCCTAGTACAATCAACAATAGATATACTTCCTCTCTTAGCAATATCATTCTATTGTAGCATCCTCGGTGGTGAGATCTATCTCTCAATTCCATTTTCATTACAAAATAGTGTAAACTCATCAGATGTAAACTCACCTCCTCTATTAGATCTTAGACATTTCAGTTGTCTTCCTATTTCTTTCTCAACTTGGGTCTTATACCCCTTAAACATTTGAAATGCATCATATTTTTCTTTGAAAAACATTATAGATATCATTCTAGAATAATCATCCACAAATAAAATAAAATATGTCTCCATAGTAACTTTGAGTTCTCATGGGTCCACATAAACTAGTATGCACTAAATCAAAAATTCCTTGAGTAACATAAGTCTTTCTTGTAAAACTAGATTTAGTCATCTTCCCCATTTGACATTCTTTGCACATAGCATTTTTAAGGTTTCTCTAATCTTGGTAATCCTCTGACTCTATTTTTTTTATTCACTTTGATCAAGTTGTCAAAATTAACATGACAAAGCCTTTTGTGCCATAGCCAGACATCCTCAACTTTAGCAAATAGGAAAATCTTCATAGAAGTATCAAGATAAAATAAATTACCTTTAGATTGTTCTCCAGTAGAAATCAGACTCTCCTTCTTATCAAAAACTTTTACCTTTCCATGTTGAAATTCCAGTCGGTGACCTATGTTATTTAACTATGCAACACTCAACAAATTATAATTTAATCCTTCAACCCAATAAACATCATCACATCTTGTGTTATTCAATAGAATTATAGAACATTTTCCTTTCACAAGGTGTGGAGCATCATTACCAAATCTAAAAAATCCTCCATCGTTCTTTTCCAAGGAAATAAAATTAAGTGTGTCACCAGTCATGTGATGTGAACAACCACTATCTATAATCCATGTTTCATTCTTACTTGTGATATTAGGGCTCTTGGTTATTCTCTATTTTCTTCATCAGAATTGTGTTTAATAGAAACATACACAACTTATTTTTAATCACTGTCATCCGAATCATCATCACTTAGGTCCTCATTAGCAATATGACAAGATTTCTTACCTTTGTTTTTGTAGTCTCTGAATCTCTCGAATCTGTTTTCTCTTTTGTCCTTATCTTCCTTATCTTTCTTCTCCTCATTGTCTTTCTCTGGGTAGTTAGATGTAAAATGACCAATCTTGTTATAGTTAAAAAATTTCAAGCGTAACTTACCTCAGTATTTGCCTTTGCCTCTTTGTAGCTTTGTAACTAAAAAAAATTCAAACATTCTCTCATTATCTTCATCTGTAGAATATAACTCTTCTAATCCACTCTGACAGCTATAAAATCTCTCACTAGTATTGCTCAAATATCCATCACAAGGTCTAGAGTCCTTATAACTTCCAATCTTCAAAGATGACTTAAATGCAGACTCAATCTTAGATGTAGTAGGTAAACTATTCTCAAAATCATTAATCTCAAATGCAACCAGCTTACCAATAGTTGCATACAGTAAAACATTCATCTGAGGAATGGATCTCAACTCTTTTATAACACTCGAATAGCATAAATTGGTAGTAGGGTTCTCAAAATTTTTTGTTGTAACATCTTCCTCTGTTATGGCTCCACCAGCTCCTCTGATAGAATTAACAATCTCCTTATGTCTAGTATTGTATTGTATTATGTTTTCTACATCTTTCATTCTCATTGAATCAAATCAACCTCACAGACTTTCTTTTTTTTCCTTCTAAACATGTTTATTTCCACCATAGGTCAAAATGATCTTATGCCACATTTTTTTCAAAGTAGTACAACCACCAAGTTCATCATATTCCTGGTCGGTAAGTGTAAAAGCTATCTCAATCATAACTTGTGTGTGTTCTTTCTTTTTTCTTTTCTCAGTGATTGTCAAAGGTGTAGTTGTCGGTGCAACATATTCATTATCAAGAAAATTAAGTCCATATTCTTCTATACCAGACACATGCAATCTCATTCTTCTTTTCAATGTAGAGAAATGTTCCCTATTCAACTTTGGTCCTTCCCTCTTATACATCTTTATATCTTGACTCAAGTCCTTTTAAACTTAACACTTCAGAGAACCAGAGCTCTGATACCAATTGTTTGTCCCACAGAGAGGAGGGGGGCCTGAATCAGACCAAATCAAACTTAAACACTTAAAACTTAGCTCACTAATTGTCATGCCTAAAAGTTGGGCAAAAACACACAATCAAAATTTTTATTATAACACACTAAAAAGGATAACAAAACTATCACCAGGGTAACATGTGCATGCAAAATGGTGCAAGGGGATAAACAAAACCAGAAAGGTTACAAGGAGAGGAATAACTTTCAGAGGTATCCTAAAGGATGCCTAAAGCTCCAAACTTGATCTGCACGCAAACTGAGGTAGTTGACCAAAAGTCAACAAGAGTTGACCAAGTCAACTTGAGTTGACCAAAAGTCAACTATACATTGAAATAAGTGAACGGTAAGCACTAGGGTTTTCTAGATCCTAAGGGAGTCTCAAACACGCAAAATGATGACAGTTGGCTAAAAGTTAACTAGAGTTGACCAAAAGTCAACTATACTCTAAAATAAGAGAAGGGACATGACTAGGGACTACTAAGTTCTATAGAGGTCATAGGCACGCAAACTGAGGCAGTTGACCAGAAAGTCAACTATCTCCGTAAGGCATGAAACTGAAATCTTAGGGTCCAGAGAGTACAGGGATCACTTGGTATGAAAATTGAGTTGATCAGAGAGGAGTTTGACCATGGTTGACCAAAAGTCAACCGTGCATGACGCTGGTCCAAGGCAGCGATAATACCCTTAATAGATGTATATCACGAAGATGATGGGGTTATTATGACCCCTAAAATGATAGGACGTTATCTAGGTCTTAATTCTAAACAAATAATTTTATTAGATAAATAACGTCCTAAACCATATATTAAGTTAATAATTAACAATATCCTTTTATTATAAATCTAACATTTAAATTAACTACATATTTCTAAGTCAATAATATTAAATCAAATCCTAAAAAGGATATATATCTGATGACATAATTAAATCTCATAAGTATATTGATAAATAACTTCTATTAATTTAAAGCAATTTTCAGACAGATGAAAATCTAATTTTAAACCTATCTATAAAACAAATCTTATTATAAAAATATATTTTAAATATAATTTCTAAATAAAAAAAAAAAATCTATTAAACAAATATATAAAATATCTAATTTGAAACTATCTTATTTAAAGTTAAAAACATACTAAAACTAATTACATCCTTAAATTAATGGTAACAATCTAGATTTAAATATAATCCTATATAATAAATCAAATCTTAATCTAACTAAAACTTAATTCTAAAATCGCCATATAAATATATTAAAAAAATTAAACAATAAAAAAAAGGTTTTAAACCCTAAAAATCTTTATGGTCTCAAGGGAGGAGTGTCGGCCGACATACTACACAGGCGACGGATCTCGACAGTCGCAGGGCGGCACTGCGAGAGGAGGGTGGGGATTGGGCGGCACGGTGGTGGCCGCAGACGGCGGCACCACTGTCCGTTGTCTGCACAAACGGTGGGAGAAAGCGGTGGCAAGGTTTATTTCACCCACAGGGCAGAGGGGTTGTGGGGTGGCCGACGCCGGTTGGCGGAGCCTCCCCACTGTGCTATGCACAGTGGGTGGCCCGTGAGCCGCGCGGTCACCACGGTACTGTAGCGGTTTTGGGGGGGGTTTCGACCCTCCCCAGTATGATATACTTTTTTTATTAAATAGTTTCGAAACGAATAGTAAAAAAATGCCCGAATTTTATTTTAATTCATCTATTTTACTTTATAACATGGTTATGATATTGCATAAATATTTATATTTATATATATATATGTCTATATATATATATATATATATATATATATATTTAAGAATATAAAAAGAAAATATAAACTCTGGTGTAGTTTGACTGTATAAGT
>MU223505.1:764221-780767 GCA_018584345.1 Thuja plicata
TATATATATATATATATATATATAAGAATAAAAAAAGGAAATATAAACTCTGGTGTAGTTTGACTGTATAAGTCAAAATAGGGAGCATTTATAAACATATTTTTTTAAATTTTATTTGAAGGTTACAATCTATATTTAATTCTAAACACATTGGTAAAAACATAAAATAAATTTTAAGCATAAATTTTTTTTGAGATAATTTCCAGAATTTACTAGTTTTCAAAAAAAATATGCTTCCTTCAAGAATATCAAATTCCAACAATTTATTTTAATTCTAAACACATTGGTAAAAAAGGAAAAAAAATTTTAAGCATAAATTTTTTTTGAGATAATTTTCAGAATTTACTAGTTTTCAAAAAAAAAAAGCTTCCTTCAAGAATATCAAATCCCAACAATTTATTTAATACTTCATATCCATTGCAAATAACCAAACTATGCTTTAATACCAAATGACCTCTTTGTAGTGTACAATTCTGTCCAACAATTACTTAAGTAAACTAATCAAAGAAATTCCTCATGCCACCAAAGGAATAAAAGAAGATTTCACCAAGCATTATGATTCATCTTCAAGTTCACAAATAGGTAGCAATTTTTATTTTTACATTGAGTCTCATCATAAGTTTGATAAAGAAATTTACAAACAATATGGTTCTCATAAACCCCTGAAAATCCCTTTTTCAATAATGGAATATTGGAAAGCCATAAAAATTACAAAGGTTACAATTAATGAAGGATAACAATATTAATGGACCTATTACATTCTTGCAATAATGAAAGCCTCCTGCAAGGTAGGTTACAAAATGATGATTTTTCCAGCCATACCCATCTTTCACCAAAGGGTGTTATTCCTCTTTGCTATTCCTTCAAAAACCTGATAAATGTTGAGGTTGACCATGGAGGCTCACCTCCCAACCTAGGCATTTACAAGGCCACCCCCAAGCTTGGGGATCCAATCTAGAACGGGTTACAAACAAAAACACCCAACAAGTAGGAAATAATAAAAATAAAAGAACTCAAACACAAGAAGGCTTCCCAACATCAGGATGAACAAGAGGAAGTATCTTCAAGAGACCTTCCATAACAGGGGTAGTGGTAGACCTCACTGAAGGAGAAAGCCAAGAATAAATATAGAATACACAAGCCTCACATGGATTTGAAAATGACCATCTTTACAAGATGCTATCCTGAATAACCTCCTTATACCTCCTAGATGCCCTCAAGCCCTTCTTGGCTTCATGGGTATCATGTTACCCCAAGTTTTTCCCTCCTCACATAGGAGACTCTACACTAACAAGAATCATTTCCATCTACCCCTCCAAGGCTACTCTGCCCTCCCAAGGGTGAGTGTACCTTGAAGACCCATTCAAAATCAAACACAAAGTAAAGACATTGATAAACAAATATAAAAAATTTCCAACAGAAAATAAAAGCTTCAAAACACATAAGCCTCCATTAATGGAGTCCTTGAGCTCAAGAACACACATAAATCAAACAAATAACTTAAAAGAGATCCAACCTTAATCCAAAGCTAATGTGTGAAGAGGAATGGTGTTGAGCTATCCTTCCTAAGCTCCTTTTCCAAAAGCTCCTTCTCCAAAAGCTCCTTCAAACTGAATACTGTCTCTAAGGGTAAAGAGTGGGTGAACACTCAACTCATCTTAAATCCTTCCCTAAATAGGCAAACCTCCAACATGAGCAAGGCTTAACCCAAGGGTGAGGTAACTCTAACCAATCCTAAACTAAACCACATCCTAATTCTCCAAGGGTGAAGTCAAATGAAACTTGGGTAGAAGAGAGAGTGAGGTTAACCAAAGTCACACTCCTCTTCCAAATTCGCTCAAAGCTGAAAATGACACTTAAAAAGAGTAATAAATGAGTTTAGAGGCTCATTAATGATAAAAAATTATCCTTAACCCATAGGGTACCAAGTTGGGTGACTAAAACTGACCCTGATTACCCCCTAGGAGTCCAAAAGACCCTCTAAAACTCACCCTGAAGTTAACCTACAGATTTCTAACTCAAAGAAATTCTAGAAACTTCTAACCCTAGGGTAAGCTTGGGTACTACTCCTTGATGACCTTAGTTAACCCTTGACTAACCTTGGTTTCCCTTTTACTAGCCATGTCAATAATTAAATTACAACAATTGCCAAACTTGGCACATTAAATGAAAACAATATACATGACTTAATCACATAAACATTTACTAATTTAATAACACACATGCAAACCATGTTTATAAAATAAACACATAACAATGAGGTCTATGTCTCTTTATATAGACAGGAGCTTGGAAAACATGGGTATTTACATAGGTTCCAGTACTGGGTCCCCGATATAGATCCATAGTCAACTTTTCCTGCACACTCAATGCACACGTCAGTAGATCCAAAATGACATGATATGAAACATAACACGACATCAATGATATACATACATATAAACCATATTTGCATTAGAACTGAAATAACCTAGCATTGGTTTCCTAAACCATTTTCATCATATTACATTCATACATTTAAATCCATATAAGACATCAACATAAGTTGAAACTGAATCAGAACATAAAGCATCTCAAAAGTACCCTGATTACAAAATTAGGTGCTAAATATATAACACAGGATTCCACCGATCCTCAAATGTATAAAAATTCTCTGATAGTCAAAGTATGTCAAAGCATAAACTACTGAAAGCATGAGAACAAAATAGTAAAACTATAATAGTCAAAAGTAGGCCTCACACTAATTCACTTGGTAGAAATAAATATAGTAATAACCGATTCAACAAATAACTAAATAAATTAAACAACCATACATATGATAATACACAAATCAATCATTCAAACTCTGTTAACACAAGATTTAACTTAGTTGACACCAGATTTAACGAGGAAACCCAATATGGGAAAATCCTCTGTGGGAATTGTGACCCACAATAAAAATGTTCCTTTCTGAAGTATGCTCAGTTAAGAACTTATCCTATTAAAGATTACAAACATATTTGCTAGATGTGACCCTATTAAGGGATTTACCATAGATCGGTTAAGATCTTCACCCTGTTCAGAGTGGCCTTGCTAGAGGAATTTAAACACTCTTTTGGAATGTCACCTACATTTGGGATTTACAAATAGGACTATTAAATCCACTCAGTTAAGAGATTCTCTCTATTACAAATGCTAATAAGCAATAGTAAAACTTTGATCTATATAGAAACTACACTTTTATTGGTTTAGATCCTTTATGCTCACATAAATACTGACATCACATACTCCATTTTTCTCTACTTTAGACTATAGATTCTTCTCTTTGTACTTCTCTATTCTGGTTGGGAACTCTTTTCTTCAGCTTCTTCTTCTTCTTAATTTAACTCGCCATCATCATCATCTCTGTTCTTTTCTCATCCTTTATATAGACAAAATTTTGACTCTCAATATCCTTTCTTAGGTTTTCCATCATTTGTGCTTACTCATTCAATCATCTTCTTCATAAATCTTAACTTGGTAAACCATTTAACTTTTACCTCGTAACTTGAAATTTTCTTGGAACTCTCATAATCAAGTTTAACCATTTAATCTTCGCCTTAGATCTTCTCATTGAATTTTATCTCTTGTAGATCTTCTAATAAAATTCCTTTAATTATTAACAACATCCAGATCATCATAGCTTTATATTAAATTTGATCTTATCATCATTTTTAATCAATATCGTATACTCGATAACTTTCTTTGCAATTTGGTAACTAACTTCGTTCACTTCTCGATGCTCGGTACTCGATACTCAGTAATTGAAACTGACTAACACAACTCTATACCAACAGAGTCTGTCTAGCTTGGTAGAGTAACTTTTTTCAGTCATAACTTAACTCTTTGCAATCTCCAACCTAATCAATCAAGTGTACCAAATTGATAACATCAAATATATAGTAGCAAACAACTATAACATTATTTCATCATTGTTTGATTTGTATTTGTCACCCATTTAACTTCTCCTTCTTATGATATGGTAACTCAATAAAAATTAGTAAATTAATTACTTGACATCAATAAAAAAATAATAACTGATCTAACCATTTCTAAAAACATGTATACCTATTATCACCTGGTCTTCATCATCTCCATCAGTTGATCAACATCCATTTCTAAAGTTAGCCCCAAATAGGTCTCCTCCATAACACACGCCACAAATGACCTCACCAAGAGTCCTATGACCCAAGAATCATAAAAAAAATTCCTAAACATGTCTTTTTCCATTCCCCAAGCTCGCATATCATGAATCCATATCGCACACAAGTTATCCTCAAAATATAGAGACCAACTCTGTCAAAGATCACTGTCATAGTCCAATACCTAGTCTTCACTAAATCATTTGTAACTCACTTAATCTGATATATTAAGCCACACGAACTTAGACATAAAATCACTACACATCCTTGTACACATTACCATCTTTGCTCATTCTAAATCAACTATACAATACCCATACACTTCTATCAGTCATCTAAGAAACAATAATACCTAGTCTATTCTACCTCCATAGAAACATATGTTGACATCAGTGACAAAACATGAATGCCAAAAACAAAATCTGAAACCAATTCCAAAAATGCCCCCTTTAGCATTGATTGTGATATATGGAAAAAAACATCAACCCAAAAGTACTCACTCTCAATACAATCTTTTCAATACCCTCAACACAACACTCCCTAAAATAGTAGGGATTTTCACACAAAACCTCTCCCCCTTTGACAAAAATGGCAAAGGGTGCCATTTCTCTTCTTCTGACCATCTTTCTTCTATAAGGTGTAGATTTTTCAAATATTCATTCCTTCAACAACCAGGTGCAAAATCACCTAAATGTGTTCTTTATTGTTCCTGCCATTACTCCCCCCTAAGGAGTATATCTATACATCAAGTCTAGAAAAAGGATATAGCTCTAAAAGCCACTAGGCTGATGCATTCCTAAATCAATTTAGTTCTCACAAGGAGGGGCTCTTAGCCCAAGCATACCTCTGAGATACTCAAAGGAATCCTTTGGAAAAGGTTTTGGAAATATATCTGCTATTTGTTCTTTTGTGCTGATATACTCTAATCTAATATCCTTCTTTGCTACCTTATCTCTCGAGAAATTATACTTAATGAAAATATGTTTAGTCTTTGAATCTATAACTAGATTCTTTGATATATTCACTATTCTAGTGTTATCACAATGGATAACCACTTTCTCATCAAAATTTATCCCAATGTCCTTTAGAATTTGCTTCATCCAAACAATCTGTGTGCAATTTCTAGCAGCAACAACATACTTTGATACAACAGTATACTGAGCTATACAGTCCTACTTTTTAATTAACCAAGAAACCAATCTTTTGCCAAGAAATAATGCACCATCGCTTGTACTCTTTCTGTCATCAACATTTCCTACCCAATTAATATTAGTAGAAGCATGCAAATCAAAATCATCAAATTTTTTAAACCATAAACTATAATCTAGTGTTCCTTTCAGATATCTAAATATTTTTTTTACAACATCAAGGTGTGTCTCTTTAGTATCTTCTTGATATATTTCCACTATTCCAACTGCATTAGCAATATTTGGTCTAGTGTGAGTCAGATATTGTAAGCCTCCAATCATAGATCTATATTTTGTCTAAAAAACACTATGAGATTCCTCAGTAGTAGTAAGATTGTGACCAGTAACCATAGGTGTTTTAGCAGGTTTACAATCTTCCATTCTAAACTTTTTCAGCATTTATTTAAGATACTTGGTCTGAGAAATAAAAATACAATTCTTATTCTGATTAATTTGCAGTCCAAGGAAAAATTTCATCTCACCAATCATTGACATCTCAAATTCATTTTCCATTTCCTTAGAGAAATTTTTACTCATTACATCATTTCCTCCAAAAATGATATCATTAACAAAAACTTCAACTATTAGAATTCCATCTTCACTAGTTCTTAAGTACAAATTACTATCTGCATTACCTTTTTTGAAACCAAGATGAAGTAGATACATGTCCAATCTTTCATACCATACTCTAGGTTCTTGTTTTAGTCCATACAAATCCTTCTCAACTTACAAATGTGTCCTCATCTTTTGTCAGAGGAAATACATTAGTTTGTTCAATGTATACTTCCTCTTTTAGATCTCCATTAATAAATGTAGATTTCATATCCATCTAATATTCTTTGAAGTATTTGTTTACATCATAAGAAATAAATAATCTTACAACCTCAAGCTTAGCAACAAGAGCAAATGTTTCTTCAAATTCTATACCTTCTTGTTATGAGTAGCCTTTACAAACCAGTCTTGCCTTATTTCTTACACCATTCCATCTTCATTCATTTTGTTTCTAAAAACCCACTTAGTTCCTATAACATTCTTATCTTTAGGTATAGGAACCAGTTTCCAAGCATTATTTTTCTTTATAAGTTCCAATTATTCCTGCATAGCCTTAGTCCAAGATTCATCTCTATATGCCTCATTAGTAGATTTTGGTTCAACTTGAGAAATCAAATAAATTTCATCTATTAATCTTGATCTTGTGATCATGCCTTTATTTTCATTGCCAATAATATGATTTTTAGGATGGTTTTTCTTAACATACCTCAGAGTCTTAGGAATTTCAGTAGGATCATTTGAGTCTTCTTGACATACCTTGATCTCATGATCAATCTCAAAAGGTTATTCTTGATTCATAGTAACCTCCTTGATCTCTGTAGTCTGGTTACAGTCATATATTCTTTCCTGAATCTAGAAATTTTCATAAATCCTCACATTAGGACTTTCAATCATCTTCCTCAATTTTAGATAGAAATATTTATAAGATTTTCTCTTAGTGGAATAACAAAATAAGATTCCTTCATCACTTCTAGCATCAAACTTTCCTATCTCATCATCTCTTTTGATATAGCATTTACTACCAAATATTTTTGAAATATTTCATAGTAGGATTATGATTAAAACATAATTAATAAGGAGTCTTACTTGTACCTTCTTTGATCTAAATTATTTTCAAAGTATAAAAAATAGTACTAACAAATTCTCTCCAATGAACATGTGATACATTTCCTTCCAACAAGATGCACGTCAAATTTTATGGAGCCCAAGTAAATAGAGGAGGGGATGGGTGGTGTTCAGGTGGCAGAAGGAGGCAATGGCTGAGCGGAGGTGGAGCGGAGGGAGTGAAGGTTTTAGGTGGTGGACAGAGAAGAGCTACGGGATGGTGCTATGGGAAGTGGGAGGCGAGGTTTTTGGGCGGTGGGCGGAGAGGAGCTACGGGTAGAGTGAAGCGGGGGTTTTTGGCGACGGGTGGAGAGGAGAAGGTTGAGGAAGGGTTTGCTGTGGTGGGGGTTGGGAGGAGGGAGGTAGGTGGTTGGGAGGAGGGAGGTGAGTGGAATGTTGAAAGTGTGAGGAGGATGGAGTGGGATGTGTCATTGCAGTGTGGTGGTGGGCTATTTTATGGAGGGAAGGTGGTTGGTAGCATAGCAGGGGACTGTTAAGTTAAGCGCAACAGAGAATGGGGAGAGATATGGTGTAACGGAAGATGGTGGGAGGTGGCACAAAGGGTAGCTAGGGTAGTGTTACATGATGGAGAGAAATAGGGAGTTTTAGTTCCACATTCACGAGATTAGTGAATCATCCTTTATTTTTATACAAAGTGCTATGTATAATAAGCAAAGCGAAAGAGATGAGGATAGTGGTCACTACTGCCAGGTTGTGGTAAAATAGAATGAAAGTTGATTGTGTATAACCATGAATAAATATTGGAAGATGGATTTAATGATAAAATAACCCACAATTATTTTGTTAGAAAAAGATTCTAAAATATTTTGCAAATTGTACCTCGGTCTAAGTGTAGACAGAGAACTCTATCTCGATTTGCATGTAGAAGGTCGTACGACCTCTGTTTGCAATTTTGTTTTGCCACAAATTCAATTTTTGGTGAGGGTAGGTGTATTTATAGTCATTTCATACCAAAACAATGACCCGGAGGCAATGGTGGACTCAAATTTTGGTAAAAATGAATGGAAAACAAAATTAAAAACATAAGTTAATAATGAGGCCTAAAATTGATTTTCCTGCCCCACGGTGGGCGCCAGAAATGTGTGTGCTAAAAGTGGACCTCTACTTTAGTAGTACACTTCAACATAGTCATTATTCACCAGTTGCATACAGGAATGAATATGGATTTATTTCATCTTGCATGTCTGAATGAGTCGACTTGTTGCCTCCTAGTAGGTAGGAGTATGAGCTTTCTCTCAGATCATTGCAAGCTCAGTGACTACACCGAAGACCTAAATGAAGGATTTAATCTATATGCTGAAGGTAAAATGCTTTGATTAATCTAAATGATTGTGTAATTTGTTGTTCATCCAAGCTAATTACATTCATTTTTAGAAGGACCAAATGAAATGTGAAATATTCATTTTAAAAACACCAAATTCAAGTGTGCTATAAGTTTAGATTTGCATGCTTGAAAATAATAAAAAAATATACTAAATAAATGAAAGCTAAAATGCTAAGAATGCTAGAATGAAAATGCAGTATAATAACATTAATAAAAATTTAGGATCCTTTGTGAAGGAAAATAGTTTCTCTTTTATAGAAATCTCTCTCAAATCGACGGTTGATATCGAATAAAAAGAGTGGCTCAGATTCGATTGAAGAAGCACTATCCATGTGCAAGCGATGTGATTGGTCGAGAGAGTCAGTTGACAGAATTGACTGATCAGTTATTTTGGAAACTTCCATATTCCATTTTCAGTTAACTGAAATGTTTCCAAAATGATAAACAGTGGAGAATTAGTTAACTGAGTGGAACTGGATTGTTTCCAAAATGATAAATCAATTAACTGGATTTGATGATGTCATATGCATTTTTAATAATTTAATTGATTTTGAATCCACATTTATATTTTTATAATTAATTTAATTCCTTTTTCACTTAATTGACAATTTTGTAATTTTTATTTAATTAATATATATTAGAATATCAATTAAATAATTAACATAAGGATTATTTGCCAATGTATTATGATTTTAGGAATTAATTAATTAATCAAGTATGATGATCAATTATGACCTAGGGTTTAGGTCAGATCAGTTCAAATTCAATAATTGCCTGTTTGATTTAGAACTTAGAATAATCAAGATTAGGGTTTCTTGATTAAATGTTGAGATTGGGGGTCTAGGGTTTAGATGACCATTTTTAGGTGATTACATTTTCCCCTCTTTGAATTGATGTGCAATCAGCGCATTGATTCAAATAATTATTAGTGAGAGATCAAGAATAGTTTGATTTGAAGTGATGAAACCATTCTTTTGAAGAAGAAGGCCGAATTCGAGCTTGATTGGACAAAGATTGATCAAAATATATAAACAGAATGCTCAATTTGATTTGAAATGATGAAACTGGACATCTGTCAGGAACTCTTAAACCTTTTGATTGGTTTGAATGAATAACTAGTTTGATTTGAAGCGATGAAACTGATTACCGTTAAGAGATTTTGATTAGCAAGAAAATTGACTTGTTTTGAAGCGATGAAGCCAATTTGAGCAATGTGTCTAGTTTCAATAATGAATAGCCCATATAAGACCGATCTTGTCTAGTTTCAAGTGTATTCACCACTATATAAGACCATTGATTAGGTTGCCTTTGATTTAAGATGATCTCAACTTGATTTGATGTGATGAAGCTGAGATGCCCTAAGCGATGGGGTTTTGTTTAAGGATGTAGTCACTGGAATGTTGATGTCTAGATCCTACCCCCTCAGGAGCAAAATTGAAATGTGACTAGGTGCCCCAGTGATGAGAAGCAATTTGATTGATAATCTGATTCAAGAAGAAGTTGATCTGATTAGAAAGAGGTCCCACATGGTTAGGACAGAAGCTCTGTACTTGATGAGAGGTCCTATTTGACCGAGATTGACCAAAAGTAAGATACATGGATTGATTAGAAGAAAAGAATGAGAGATTTCTATTGGTTGTGCAAGTGGTCAAATTTAGATTTAGATTTTTCTCCTAAAAATTAGGACAGTCAAATTAGTAAGGAGTGTCATGTTTACATACAACTAATCACTTGACGATGAGAAGATTGATCGATAAGAACCTCAAATCCTTCACATTGGAGAGAGATATCGATATTATGCATATTTCAACACCATACAGATGCAAATGCAAGATGCAAGACTAAAATGAATCCTAAGGTGTACTCACTGAGCTTTAACTTTGAAAATTTTCATAATTGAGCATTTTTGGAAGATCGGAGTCGATACAATCCTAACTGGTGCCACTGTGACCATAAGAATATGAATATGACTTTCATTGGATAAGATATGAGAAACTAGCGTAAGCATTGAGGCACAAAAGCTGAGATGACCTGAACATTGTTTCTATTTGATGTTGCAAGAGTACACCAGTATCAAGGCATTCAAAGCCATGACAACCATGAGTGCGATCTTGCGTAAACAAATAGAGCAATAAAAGTCAAGGAGATAGTTCTGACCTCACCTTGGCGTACAAGTAAACAAGATCGAGGGATGTGATGATTTTCTGCCTTAATGGAGGACCTCTTATCACATACACCCAATTTATTTGACGTTGTAGGATCATCAGGACCACACCAATAAGCAATAGACAAAGAAAAGATTAGCAAAATCAATGAAAACAGACAACATACAAATAGAAGCTCAACATACTTCATCCAGTTTCAAAGTTTTTGGATGTGTATATGTAGGAGGTGTTGAGAAACACCATCGTGCTTGTGAGTGCTTTGTGTTTGATTGCTATTGATCTTTTGTTTACATTTGTGATATCCAATGTGTGTTAAGAAACACAGATGCATCCAAAGATAGTGTTAAGAAACACTTTTGATTGTGGTGTTGAGAAACACCTATTTGCGTCAGTAGCGAGTTGTCCTTCAGAAATGATAAGATTAATGACTCTCATATAATCCAAAGATGTGATCAAATTTGGGGACCCATGCCCCTAGTAGGGAATGATGATGACTGACTTGACTCATATTGCTAGGACAAAGCCAATTTGATTGCCCCAAGGTTATGACTCTAGATCGGTTTCAAGCCAGGAGGGTTCTCAGAAGAACCAGAGTGTCATGAAAGTGACTGAAATATATGTACAAATTGAAGCAAAGGATTGATGCCAAGATTGAGCATTGATAGATGGAGTATTGAGCACAAAAGGCGCTTGTTTACTAATTTTTCACCTACTTGGCAGAGATGCTATTTTTTCTACCATGGCGCATGTTTACTAGGTTTTCACCAAGGCACTTTTTCTTCTTTTTCAAATTTTTTGTATTTTTCCATTTTAGTTTTTTTTGATTGATGCATTAAGGTGCCTATTGCTAGGTTTTCACCAAGATGATCATTTTTTTCAGGACTTTTTCAAATTTTCAATTTTTTTCAGGATCATAAGTATGTACATGGTGCTGATCACCGAGAATGCCTTAGGTGTAGAACTTATTTAGATGGAGAGTGTTAATGGGCTCTCAAAGTGGTTCTCCTTTAGGTGTGGAGAGTCGATAGGCTCTTGAGCCAAATGTTGTAGTAATGATATAAGGACCCATCCAGTTGGGTTCAAACTTCCCCTTCTGTTCTCTATGTGACTGATTGCGGGGATTTTATCTCAACATAAGGTCACCCACTTGAAGTAATCTAGGTCTGACTTTCTTGTTGTATCCTCTTGACATTCTTTTTTGATAAGCTCTGAGGTGATCAAAGCCCACTTTTTGACATTCATCTAGTAGCTATAGTTCTTGGAGTCTCAAAACTCTGTACTCTTCATCTAGTATAAGTCTACACAAAGAAACCCTAGGAGATGGGATTTCTACCTCTAAGGGTAAGACTACTTTTTCCCCATATACCAGTGCAAATGGGGTTTCCCCTGTACATGTTCTAATGCTTGTTCTATAAGCCCATAATGTAGGATTCATTTGTAGGTGCAAATCCTTTCCAAACTTCTTAACCGTACGATGCAAGATTTTCAGCAAATTTTTATTCGAGGCCTCAGCCTGTCCATTACCTTGTGGGTAATAGAAGGAAGAACAATGTTGTGTGATTTTGAATTTTTCACACAACTCATCTATGGTGTTGTTCTTAAATTTTCCTCCATTATCAGTGATGATGGAGGAAGGTATGCCATAATGAGAAATGATGTAGTTCAAAATGAACAGTGAGACTTGTTGTCTAGTCACTTTAATGAGTGGGACTACTTCAACCCACTTTTTGAAATACTTAGTATCTGTAATAATGAACTTGTGTCCATTAGAAGATGATGGGTGAATCTACCCGATTAGATCAAATTCCCATTGTTGAAAGGGCCAGTGTGTTACAAAAGGGATGAGCTCCCTTGCTAGAGCATGTATAATATTTCCATGAAGCTGGCATTTTTTACAATTGTTTGCAAACCTGATAGCTTCTTTCTCCATATCTGGCCAGTAGTACCTTGCTTTAAGCAGTTTTCAAGCTAGAGTCAGACCATTAGAATGAGAACCACAAATTCCTTCATGGAATTAAGACAACGCATGTTTGGACTCTTCTTTTTCTAGACACCTAAGAAAAGTACCATCTAATCCTTGCCTATACAAATCACTGGCCACAAGAACATACCGTGAGGCATTGAGGATGAGGCGTCATTTTTCATTTTTGGTTAGTCCATCAGGAATGACCTGATGGCACAGGTAAGAGTAAACATGGTGATAATGGGAGGATTCCTGTTCAATGAATGAATAGACCATTTGGGATTCAGGGGAGTTGTAGGAAGGGAAATGGATTTCTTCCACCAAGAAATCATATCCTCTTTTTTTTGTGAGGATGCTAATGTAGCCATGGCATCAACTGCTGTATTTTGTATCCCTGGGACTTGTTGAAATGTGATGAAAGTGAAATATTTCTTAAAGTCATCAACCATTCATTTATAAGGTATGAGTTTCTCATCCTTAGTCTGGTATACATCATTGATTTGGTTGATTACAAGTTGAGAGTCACCATGGATATGTAACTCAGAAACATTCCATTCAAGAGCCAGTTTGATTCCATTTACTAGTGCTTCATATTCTGCTATGTTGTTTGTACAAGGAAACATGAGCTTGTATGCCTTTGGAAAGGAATAGTTTTGAGGAGTCAGAAATAAAATCCTTGCACCTGAACTTGTTGCATGAAGGAGCCATTGAAGAACATTCTCCAGGATTGGTGAGTGATGTGCAAAATAGATCCATCTGGGAACTCAACATTGGTTGGTTCATTGTCCTATAGTGGAGCATCAACCAGTTGATCTACAATTGCTTTCCCTTTGATTGCTTTATGCTCAACATACTCTATGTCAAATTCATTAAGAAGCATAACCCATTTAGCCAATATTATAGTAAGGGTAGCTTTACTTAGGAGATATTTCAAAGGGTCAATTTTAGCCACCAATTTGACTGAGTGAGCCAACATGTAGTGATGTATTTTTTGAGATGAAAAGACTAATGCTAGGCATGATTTATCGATCATAGAGTAGTTCATCTCATAGGATACCAATATTCTACTGATATAATAGATATCACGTTCTTTCTTGTTTTCATCTTCTTGTGCTAGAAGTGCCCCCATTGACATTGAGGTAGCTTAAATGTATAGAATCAATGGTTTTCTTTGTTGAGGTGGCATGAGTACTGGCAGGTTGGCTAGGTACATTTTTATTTGAGTGAAACTCTTGTGACATTATTCACTCCATTGATAAGTAATGCCCTTGCACAGAGTCTTGGTAAATGGTTATACTCTATCAACCAATTGTGAGATGAACCTTCTGATAGACTGGATTCTCCCTTGGAGTGTTCTCATCTGGTTGATGTTCTTAGGAGGTGGCATTTATAGTATCACTTGTACCTTTTCAGGATCAACCTCTATGCACTTAGCTGAGATAATGTAACCCAACAACTTTCCAGAGGTAACATCAAATGCACATTTCTTGGGATTCAACCTTAACTTAAAATTTTCCATTCTATCCATGATTGGGCCTAAGTCTTGTAGGTGCATAGATTGTTTCCTTGATTTAGCAAGGGTATCATCCACATAGTCTTCCATGGTTTTGTGCATCATATTGTAGAAGATAGTTGTTACTACCCTCTGATAGGTAGCTCCTGCATTTTTCAAACCGAAAGGCATGACATTCTAGCAGAATGTTCCCCAGGCACATGTGAAGGCAGTCTTTTCTTGATCCTCTAGAGAAATCTTGATTTAGTTGTACCCCGAGAAACCATCCATGAGAGAATACATTTCATACCCAGAAGTCATGTCTATAATAATGTCAATGTTAGGCAAATGAAAGTCATCCTTTGGACATGCTTTGTTGAGATCACTAAAATCAGTGTAGAATCTAATGGATTTGTCTATTTTTGATACTGGTATGATGTTGGAAATCCATTCTACATAATCAATAGCTCGGATGAATCCAGCTTTGAGTAGTTTTTCCAGTTCACCCTTGATAAGTAATGCAACATGAGGGTGCATTTTTCTGAGTTTTTTTTTACTGGTTTTACTCCAGGAGCTATTGAGAGATGGTGCATGATAATATCTGGATCTAAACCAAGCATATCTGAGTACATCCATGCAAAGTTTATATTTTTCTCTTTAAAGAAGTCTGTGAATTCCTTGAGCTCTTCTGCAGAAAAATATTTGGCCAGATGAATGCTGTGTGGGTGTTCCTCTTTACAAATATTCACCGGTTGAGTTGGCTCTGTGAGAAGTGATGATCCTTCCTATAAATGACTAGGCAAGACATCAAGAATCCCACAAGCATCCCTTCCTAGAGCACCTCAGAGAGGTTTTTGCCTTTGGATGTGTCTTTTCTTTTTACTGTTTTAGGTTCTAAAACTGCCACAATGTGGTTTTCACCTTCAGACTCTTTTCTTTTTTTCAATTTTATTTTAAAAATAAGATACATGATGTCTAATTTAGTCATGCTCACACTAGGTTCATTGGTGGAAGAAGTGACAGGTTCAATGACCTTAAGATAGAAGGCTAAAGCATAGTCAAAGGGAAATGTAGGCATTTTAGCGGGTTGTCCCTATAAGGACCAATCAATGAGTTCAGGATGCATTAGTGGCAAAGGTTCAATAGGTTCAAGGGTGTTCATGGTATGTTCATCATAGACTGCGACTGTTAAGTAGAGTCCACAACTTGAACCTTGTATAGACATGTTCAAATCAGAAAGAACCCTAACGGCATCATCGAAGCCCATGTCAAAAATAGGAGGTCCTAATTTGTCAGACCTAACCTCTAAGACTTCACCTACTTTGAGCATGGTTACATATCACTGAACTATATCCACCTCTTTGCCTAAAGAGCCTTCTGAAAGACTGTTAAACTTGTATTCATGAGATTCTATTTCATCATTAGGTTTCATATCCAGGACATGAGTGAAATCTACTCTTTGCCCCCAGTTTGGATGAGTTCTACCTGGAAGAACCTTGCTATGGTTAGAATACTTTTTTCTTTAGCTTGTTCAAATGTAGTGGACTCTAACTAATCAGAAGTCCTTGGTGATTCCTCAATAACACGCTCTTCAGTAGTGTTGACCTGGGGTGTATCTTCATCAAATAGAAGAGCCAAAATATTGGGAGGAATGGGGGAAGGATACACATCCTCCACATCAGAATCATCCAAATCATCCCACTTGCCAGTGGGTATGTCAGTGCCTTCTACTATTGTGTTCTACTCTTCATGAACCTGATGTCTCTTTCCTTTATCTAGGTAATTATTTTCTCTTTATTCTTTCTTGGATAAGAATCCTAGACTAATTATGTCTCTAGGTTGTCTATATTCAATAGAGTTTGGTTCTTTAAGTCCATTTTGATTAGGTCCAATGGGTCCTTTACCCAAATAAACCATTTTACAAGACACCTTATAGCCCATTTTGAATGTTTCTAGGGGTATTACACATTGTTTGACTTAATTATCTTCAGGTTCCTTATATAACCAATCCAAATTGGCTCTTTCCTCTTGTTCATCTTCTAATGGTGTGTTGGGTTTAACAAAGTTATCATGATAGATTTCTTGGGATGCTATTGGCTTCATCTCTTCCGACGGTTTCCCATAAGACCTAGGTGATCTGGGAAGAGATGTGAGTGAAAGTACGGGTTTTGTAATGCCCCGCCAGGGAACCCAGGAGAACTTAACCTAAACACGACACTAAGTTCATGGAATAATTTTTTTAAAAAAATGTTTACAAACAATATTAGTAGCAATGCGGAAGCAACACAATGAAGTACATGACATACATGAAATACAACTCAAACATGATTAACATTCCTCAAGGGTTCCTTGACATAGAATTACTTAAACAAACTAATCTATGAATACAAATATAAGAATTGACATAAAGGTTACATAATCTTAAACCAATTACATACATCTCATAATAACGATTACATATACAACTGATACCATAAGGTATACTACCTAATCAACATCCACTGCACAAGTCGCAGGGTATGTAATAATACAATGCATCCACCAAAGGATGATAACCAATATAAACATATGGTACAAA
>MU223505.1:781707-791821 GCA_018584345.1 Thuja plicata
ACTGTATTAAAATCAAGTATAATGTCAATGTAGAAATAAACAAATTTATGATTCATAACCATGCAAATTCATTTACTCACTAAAATTACTATCCAGAAATAATTAAATATTCCACATCGGTACAACGATAACATTTCCTATAGATCTATTTGTAATAGCAATACATAAATACATCTAGGAAATAATTACCAATACCAGGTATAATTATAAAATTATGAAACTCCTAGGTGCCACATAAGCATCAAAATTAATCATTCCATAATGTCTCTACGTAACTCAATTAGCACTCTAGGTTTTAATGGTTAACACACAGTCCATTTCTAGCATTAACAAATAAATTTCTCCTTTAGGTCCTAGATTAACAATAAAATCAATTTCCCTTACATAGAAACACAACTTCCCTTTTTAATGCATATGCCTTCATTATCTAATTTTAAATACTAATTTAAAAATTAGATTATATACCCATTTAATATTGATATAAACCAATTTAATATTAATACAACCCATATATATATATATATATATATATATATAATTAACATGTATATATATGCATATAACTAAACTATATTAAATAATAACTAAATTAATTTAAACTTAGTAATTCAAACTAATTTAATTTAATAATGATGATTTAGAAATAAACTAATACCAAATAAACAAAAATTAATATTAAACGAATTACAAATTTATTAATTTAAAATAAAAAAAATAAAAATTAAATTAAAAAAAAACAAATGTTTGGGGGGGGGTCCCGTGGCCCCCACCCCACCTCACCTTACAACCCGCATACTACCACAGTGGGTGCCGCGGCCCAAGGCCTGCGGCCCCACTGACAATGGTACCCTTGCGGGCCACTGCGCAGTGGGTACGCAGGTCTTGGACCTGCGGCCCACCACACAGGTGGTACCGCCCGCGCAGGGGGAGGGTGCGGTGGTCCCCACCACCCGCCCACCTTTGCACATATTAATTTTTTTTTTAAAATTTATTTCGAGTAACACCAAACTTTAAGAATTTCATTTTATTAAATATTTTTTTTTTCTTTTAGATAATAATTTCCGAAAACGGAAATTAAGATAGACGCTTTTTAATTATTATTATTTTTTTGTCTTTTTCTACCAATTTAAAAGACTAGTGTAGTTTATTCTCTTTTTTTCTTAACTCTGTATTTTTACAGAAAGCTATATTTTTTAAAAACAATGATTTTTTTCCCAAAAAAACATTTTTCAAAAGAGGAATTTATTTTTCCTTTTACTATAGTTAGAACTATACGGTAGTTTAATTTTTCGTTTCCTAGGAGATCCGTAGGGTATTTTCGTATGAAATTTTGACAGCACTTTCGTACCAGGGTAATTAACATTTTCCTTCAACAATCAGGGATCTAGGGTTCTATAAGCACATATTTCAACAATTATTTCAAACAAGAAACCCTAATACCCTTTTACTCATAATGCTATAAAACGAAACCCTTTATGCCCACAAGCACAGATCTGACATGCAAGCATGAATTAAAACACGAAATTGATCTAAACATAATTTACCAATTGAAATCAATCAAACCCAAAGTAAATAAGCAAGGAATGACCAAACAAGGGAATTCTTAGCTTTTCAGATGCATAGAAGACAGGGATCCAAAAACCAGAATTGACATGGACAAGACCCTACCTCAATAACTGTTGAGGAATGCACAATCTAAAATCCAAGCAAGGAGAATTCTCAAAATTATCCTCCAAAACCAAGCACACACCAAAGCTTTCAAAAATGCTCCCAAAAACCTGTTATGAGAGAATGAGAGAAGAATCCCCCTAATGAGGATCCATTTTCCCTAATCAAGCAAACCCTAATGCCAACACATTTAGTTAACTCCTAAAATGACTCCTCTCCAAAATTGAAAGAAAATAACAATTAATAATTAAAATATCTAATTACTTGCACAACTCAACTTTGACTCCTAAATTTAAGTTGAGATCTCTTGAGTTGAAAATACTTTTTCAGCCAAATCTTGCATATGTAATTAATAAAATATTAATTTAAATAACTTAAATATTTACATCACAATAATCCATGCAACTAAATATTTAATTATTTAACTAAGCATAAAAGCATAATTACTCTAATTTCAAATTAAATATTCAATTAAATATATTTATTTAATAATTGCACTTTAATTAAACTTTCAATTAAACATAGGTATTTAATTTAATTCTCAATTAATTAAATACCCTATATTTAATAATTAATTGCAATAATATTCAATTAAATAAATAACATGATTTAACACCCACATAATCACATCAATCACCTGAAACCGAAAACAAGCGAAATCAAACATGATCAAGGACAGGGATACACGAATTCCTATCAACTATATGAATTCAGTCAGGGTAGTCAAAACAGATACTTGTCCATTAACTAGGACAATTAGGTTTAGGATAGGATTTGGAACTGAAAACTATCTCCCCTCTCTTACCATTGAGATTAATGCGATAGGGCACGCTCACTCTTGCCAATTTAGGGAAGACGTAGCCCGGTACCTACAATCCTGTCATCACAAAGATGAACATACATGCATATATCATATGGCAAACAATGGTTGAGACTAGGTTATCGTGTGGATCTCGCCGAAGCAAGTAACTACAACTCTATCCCATACCATACCAAACACATCAAATAGTAATGAAAACATATAGTGATCCATGTGCATATAAATCTAAGGTCAGTATTTTCAGAAAACCATAATCAAAATGAAATCCTAACATATACATAAGCATCATAAAATAACCATAAATCACATATACACCAATGAGATAACATACTAACAATGGATCAATAACATACTGAAATGTAACACATAATATCATCTAAACCATCTGATTAAATCCACACATACATCCAAAATTCCTAAAAGAGTTCGGCATCCACAACTGAAAAGCAACCTAGGAGGTGGGTATTACAGGTTTCACTGTGTATCCACCCATACCCGTGTCCTTTATCTTGAGTTTATTTTCCATTTCCTTCAGTAAATTTGTAGCTGATTCAGAGTTGGATGCCTCACTGTTGTGCAAGACAAGGGTATCTAATGCTTGTCTTAATGCATTACATGCATAACTAGTGTCTGTAGGAACAGTGACTTCTACACCATTGAATGGGAATTTGACACATTGATGGAACATTGAAGGCACTTCCTACATCTCATGGATCTAGGGTCTTCCCAATAGAATGTTGTAGGCCAACAAGAGATCTAGAACTTGGAAGGTAACATCCCTCTCAACAAGACCCACTCAGATTAGTAAAGTTATGAGACCTTTAGAAAATATCTCTTGTTCATCATACGCCTTGATAGTGATTTTGTTTTTAGGATCAATGATGATCTCTGAAAAGCCTAGTTTCTCGATTAACCTGTATGTGTAGATATTCAACCCCGAGCCTCCATCTATCAAGACCCTTTTGATGTGGTGTTTATGGATCATGACTTTGACATGCAATGGGAGATTGTGGATGAATTAAAGAGTTGTCATTTTCTTCTGAGAATGATAGGTAATGTGGCAAGGTTAAGTGACCCACTATGGATTGAAACCGATCTAGATCCAAGTCCTTAGGGACATTGGTATTTTATAGCACTTTATCCAGGACCTCTTTGTGAGATGGAGAGAGTTTGAGCAATTTGAAGATTGAAATTTGGGCAGAGGTTCTCTACAATTTATCGACAATGCTATAGTCAATAGTATTGGATAAAGTCAGTTGTTTGGACTGTGAGACTTTAGGGGTACCCACAATGGTTCTTTTTCTAAGAGGTACCCAAGATTCGGATACCAATGGTTTATTGGAAGAAAATGAAGGGTTGGAAGATCTGAAACCCCCCAGGGTGACCTTTGCTTGCGCTCGGGTCACTGTGTTGGTTGATCGAGACTCTTTCTCTTTCTTCTTGATGATGATGACATTGCAATATTCAGAATGAGATGGCTCAAGCATGTTGATGACGTTGTAGTCATCATTAGAATAAGTGTGATTGATTTGAGCACCTTTCTTAGAAGTTTCTCCTTTTTGATGTTCCGAGAAAGGATCTTTGAATGGCTTATGATCACCATTCTTGTTGTGATTATCAACCACAATTATTTTGTTATCAATGAGATCTTGGATCTCATGTTTCAGCCTCATGCAATTTTCTGTCATG
Source organism: Thuja plicata (assembly GCA_018584345.1). Lineage (NCBI taxonomy): Eukaryota > Viridiplantae > Streptophyta > Pinopsida > Cupressales > Cupressaceae > Thuja > Thuja plicata. The sequence continues at coordinate 785,885 of MU223505.1, forward strand.
TTTCCTTTATTTCTATGGAATGGAAAGAAATCACTGTCTCTCCACTATTTAGGTTTGATTTATGGATCATATGGTTTGGAGTTATTTGGCAACATGATCAGTTTGTTTGCTAGTAGAGTTTTACGTGTACATTCATAGGACTCACCTAAAGAGTCAAAGTCTCATTTACATTTGATCCATGGTTTGTCTTTCAAAAAACTACTAGTCCCTTTAGAAGATGAGGATTTAGTGGTATTTTCAATAGTTTTTAGGGCCTTGGAGCCACTTGTTAGATTGAAGAGTACTATTTTTGACTGGGGAGAAGAGTGATCAACTACTCCATCATTTACCACATGCTTTTTTTTGTTCCAATATTTAGTTTTGTCTTTGGAGTTGGAACCAAACTTGTTTTCCTTATAGAGGGTAATGTCACCCTTTTTAACAAGCACATCTTTTATTTTCATCGCGTTTTACAGCATTTTCTCAAAAGAGGGTGGGCATTGCATCTAAAGAGGGTAGTTTAGTTCTAGAATCAAAACACTAGTAAAAATATCCATCTTTTCATACTCAAGCATGATTCATGGATATCTAGAAAACATCTTTCTCCATCGCTAAAGAAAGGTCAGAAAGGGTTCTCCTGTGTTTTCCTTTGTGTTGCATAAATCAATCATTATCACAAGATGTTGGATATTGTAAGAATACTATTGCAGGAACATATTCATCAGATCATCAAAAGTTTTTATACCAGTGGGTAACTTTGAGAACCACTCCATAGCCTGGGTGCTCAAACTCCAAGGAAAGAGATGAATAAGATATGTCTCATCATGCATGAATTATGTACAAAGAGCACAGAATTATTAGATGTGATCTTTTGGATCAGAGTGACCATTGTACTTATCAAATCATGGAATTTCAACCCCGCTTGGGAACGGAGGTAAGTACAAATCTTTATCAAAAGGAAAAGGACAGATTGTGTTTAAAGAAAACCTTGTGTTGGGTGTTTCCTTTTCCTTTTTGAGTTTTTGTAATTCCATTTGCATAGTTTGAATTTGTTTAGTTATGAGCATCATGTGAGTCTCTTCTTCTCTAGCGAAGATATCCTCAGCTTTGAAGTAAGGTGGAAGTTGAGCTCCTTGCTCTGCTAGATCAAGGAAATATTGTTCCTTATCCTAATTTAGGAATGTTTTCATGAGTTTTACAAACCTCTTATCCTGGAGACATTCATCGATCTCTTCCTCATTAGGGTCTGATGAACTCAAGGAATGTTGACTATTGCGATGTTTGGTACCATTAGAGAGGTCTCTCCATCGAGAACTACCTCTACCTTATCTTTCTTCTGACATCTTAGGACTAGGTAACTTGTCCTCTGGGGATTGTGATCTAGGAGGAATTTGAGGATCTCCCTCAAAGAGAGGATTATCTCCAAAAAAGTTGTCTTCGAATGGCAATCCCTATTTGTCTTCTTTGTGAAATTCTCTAAAATGACTTCTAGTTCGCATAGGCATAAGATAAGTTGATTCAAGTGACTCACACCATGGGGATATCTAAAGTGTTTTCTAAATCCAAGACCAAAGAGAGACCAAGTGATAAACATCCAATTGAGGGGGAGATAACAAAGACTCTGATCTTGAGTTGAGGTTAACAAACTTGCTCTCACAACCTAGAATAAGGACAACATAGATAATAACTGATAATATTAGGACAAAGGACTGGTCAATTGGACAAGCGTAACGATAGATCATATTCAAGATAGTGATAGGTTGGACTAACAACAGATTGTAGTTTCATGTGAACTAGCAGAAGCAATATGACATCACAAATTTCAGAGCATACTGAATGTAGTAGGATAGACTGATGAAAGCAAAAGTTTTGACAAGTTTTTGAAACAAACTTGATAGAGTTTTGACAGAGTTTTGACAAGATTGTTGAAGTTTCAGATGAGACAAGATAGACAAATATCCAAAGTGTATAGTTTTCCAGATTTTTTGATTGTTTTTTTTTTTGTTGTTTCAATGAACATTCACACCAGAAACATCAAGAAGCCCTTAGCTATTCAAACACAACAAGCAAACCCTATTCCTAGGTGGCAAGAAATGGACAATACTTGTTTGAATCCTCTTACAATAAAATACCCATTCAAGTCGGATAGTCAGAAGCTTGGTAGCACTGTCTCCCCTCCACAACACACACTTCTCAGGCCTACCAAGCTTCAAATTTCTCAAGATATGAGGATCTTGATAAATTTATTGTCTCAGCAAGAGGGGTACATGAGAGGTTTCTTAGGCATGCACATCTCACAACGCCCATATCAACAAGTAGAAAAGGATTTTGGCCACTAGCTGAAAAGGTTTTTAGTAAGGGTCTTTGTTTAAGTGTATCCTCCATGTCCGTGCAAGTGAAATTTAGGCTGCTAACACCATAGAGCACCTTAGCACAAGTATTTCACGATACGTGATTGAGACTCGGAGACCCTGCTTTGTGTTAGGTGAGTGTCAAGTATAAGCTCAAATGCCACTTATCTTCTGAGGTTTTGGCCTCGGGAAGCATTTTTATTATAGTGAGTTGAATAATCTCAGCATTAGCTTGTTCTCACTTGGGTCGTTCTCCAAGGGTGAGTAATTCTTCCCACTTGGACAGGCCCTCTAAAGTTGCAGATCTCAAACAATGAATGACAATAAATTTTTCTGGATTTCTGATCATCCCAAAAGGGCGAGAGCATAGTTTCCTAACATTATTGCCATCCCTAAAACATCAGATAGAAGTTCATTTTAAAAATTCTTGCATGTGCATTTCTATTTTAATAAAACAAAAACAAAATGCAAGCACAATGTTTAGCGTTCTATCGATCAAGGAAACTTGCAAGATGATTCGTTAGTAGGCTGTGTTTTATTCTTCTTTTTTAGCGTCCTGCAAACCACTGTTAGGCTACAACCAATAAGATAATTAGGAGAAAAACCAAGCCCAAAACTCATTAGCGTTACAAAAATCAGAAACTCATAAATTTGATTACATATTCAAAAACTAGACAAAGAATAATGCACTTTAAAAAAAATACACTTAGAAAGGTTACCGTATGAGCCCACACGAAGCTTTGGAAGTTGCAAAATGTAGGATTAGACAGGTATAGTGACCAAAAAGTGCAATTTTTAATCAATCTAGAGACTAAAAATAGAAAATAACTCCACTATTGTGATCGTTGAGAAAATCTACCCAAAATTTAAAAAATGCACTAAAAAAGGAGCCAAAATGAGTGAGATATGAGCTTTCAAAGTCAGACAGTAAAATAAAAAACTCATTTGGTGAGGACAGAGAAATTTTCAACTCTGCTGACATCAGCAAGTCATAGGGTTAATTTTGATGGTCTATGGGCCATCACCAAAATTTAAAATCCATGTGTTTTGACAGTTGGATGCATGTCAAACTTTATGGAACTTGAGTAAATAGAGGTGGGGATGGGTGGTGTTTGGGTGGTGGAAGGAGGCAACGGTTGAGTGGAGGTGGAGTAGAGGGAGTAGAGGTTTTGGGTGGAGGGTAGAGAGGAGCTGCGGGATGGTGGTACAGGTAGAGGGATGTGGGGGTTTTGGGCGGTGGGTGGAGAGGAGCTACGGGTAGAGGGAAGCGGGGGTTTTGGGTGGTGGGCGGAGAGGAGAAGGTTGAGGAAGGGTTTGCTATGGCAGGGGTTAGGAGGAGGGAGGCGGGTAGTTGGGAGGAGGGTGGTGTTAGAATAGTCCCAAAGGATAACTAAGAGGGGGGGTGAATCAGTTATCAATAACTTTAATTCTTTTTCTTCTTTAACTTCAGAATACAACAAAGTAGATGCTTAATCAGATAACACAGTACACAACACACAATTTGATTACGGGGAAACCAAATGGTAAAAACCCTAGTGGGAATTAGCACCCACAATGAACTATACTTATTTATAGTAATCCTTGTTAGAAGATATCTCAACACTGTTAGGAGTTGTACTTTACAATGCAATAAGTATAGTGACTTGGTTAAGGGTCAGACCCTGTTAGGAGTCTTTACAAGTAACCCTGTAAGGGGTGGTGGACTCACTGTCTAAAAGTTCACTGCTTGATGGTGAAGGCTACAACCTTCTGTATAATAGATATGCACTATATCTGATGATGAACTGTAGAGTAGACCTGCTGTCTTGATCAGTTTCAGTGTATTACAATCTTTCACTTTTTCTTCACATAGACTCTAGATGAATGAACCAACTCTGATAATCTTCTCTATACATCTTCCTTCTCTTTTTGTATCATTCACACTTAGCGTGTCACCTTTGAATTTCTATAAGTATCTTCTTCAAAGTATGAGATCATGGGACCTGTAAGACAACTCTTCATAACATCCTTGTCAGCTCTACTAAGCACGCAAGCATAATTACAACTGTGCAAGAATAAACTGAATAGACACGACGCTTCACTAAGTCGATCTCACCAATTTAACTCTAACTTTGCAATCTTCTTGAAACACATTTGGTTCCTTTAGATTAATATCATCAACTCATAACTAATCATGAATATACACATCCATATATAGAAGATAGGCGTAACTCAAGAAACACATGATATACGTCGGCCCTAAACAGTTACACATCCAGAACTGTAACTGCCAATAACAAAATTTCATAACTTGACTGAAACATCATATTAGAATCTACGTGTATGAACATAACATAATAAACATGTCAACAACATGTATCTATCCATGGAAGTCTTTATATCATCATTTTGATAAGTACATACATAATTACTACTGTGTATTATATGTTGTCATCAATGACAAACATACAATCAATCAACTACTCAGAATCAAATCTCAAACAATCTCCCCCTTTGACATTGATGGAGACATATGATATCAAAAACATCCTCTATTCATGGTGTCCTCTTTCTTTTACAATATTATCAATATCCTCATCAAAGATTTCTCTAAACTACTGTAGTTCCTCTGTTTGTGTTTTTGTTCCATGTATATACTCCCCCAGAGTATATGGTCCCACTTAGTACATACTCCCCCTTACTATATACTCCCCCTTTGACATCAATGGAAAAGGGCACCATAGATCTTTAGGTACAGGTACTACTCCAGAAGTAGAGTAGTCAACCATTCATCAGTCACTTAATGACTGATGTCTTTGTTGCTTCTTCTAAATAGACTTAGGAGAGGGAATTACTCCCAACTTCTCGCTGAGATACTCAAAAGTATCCTTTGATAAAGGCTTTGTGAAAATATCTGCCAACTACTCTTTGGTGTTCACATAGTCCAATTTAACTTCTTTGTCTACAACCTTTTCTCTTCAAAAATGGTACTTGATCGGTAACGCCTCGCTAGGGAACCCAAGAGAGATTAACCTAAACATGTCACTATGTGTGTTGAATAATTTTTTTTTAAAATTTAACATAAAGAAACATACAATCATGCGGAAGCGATTACCATTTATACACATGTCTTACACTCACATACATTACACGACTCAAGCGTCCCATGACGTTGAATTACTTAAAGCAAAACATAACTAACGATATAACAAAAGATTCCATCTGATTAAACATAACAAGTACAACTTACATAACCATAATTACAATCCTCATGGATAACCATGAAACCACCATAACTCACATCCACTACACATGTTGCAGGGTATGTGGTAATCACTCTAAACTACTTACTATTATAATTTTCAGATTAGGTATCACATGCAATATACTAATACAAGATTACATTAATGAAATTACACAATAAATGATGAAGGAACATAAAGAGCTCATCTGCAAAGAAACCATCAAGCACCTGGTATAAGGACGTCGAATCTCAATGGATAAAGAATCACTACCACCCATCCATGTGGAACCACAAAGGTCCACCCCACCGTGCTGAGGAGATAACAACAGATCCCAATCGGATATCCAAAACCAACAAGGTATAACCACTAAGCAAGGGATCCTG
>MU223505.1:804967-820861 GCA_018584345.1 Thuja plicata
TTTCCATGTCTTCCTGTGTGCATTCTTTGCTTGAATATCTCCTTCAAACATATCTTCTAAATACTTCCATATGGTATATGCTCTGTCAATTTTCTTGATCTCAGAAAATTCACTGTCAGATAAGGTGCTGATTAGGGATTCTTTAGCAATTGCATTATTGGTAAATATATCCTTTTGTCTATTAGTAGTATCATCCTTTGCAAGGTCTTTCAAAGATGGAATTACAACCTCTTGTGTAGAAATTTCAAAGATCTCAAAGCCAACACACTGGAGATGTGTTATCATTTTGTTTTTCCAATCCAGATAATTTTCTCCATCGAAATTAGGGCTTTCTTTTCTGAAGTAAGATATTTGATCTACCTTAAGTTGTTAGGATTCTTCTCCAAGGCACTTGGCTCTGATACCAATTGTTAGAATAGTCCCAAAGGATAAATAAGAGGGAGGGGGGTGAATCATTTATCAATAACTTTAATTCTTTTTCTTCTTTAACTTTAGAATACAACAAAGTAAATGCTTAATCAGATAACACAGTACACAACACACAATTTGATTATAGGGAAACCAAATGGTAAAAACCCCAGTGGGAATTAGCACCCATAATTATCTATACTTGTTTATAGTAATCCCTGTTAGAAGATATCTCAAACCTGTTAGGAGTTATACTTTACAATGCAATACGTATAGTGACCTGGTTAAGGGTCGGACCCTGTTAGGAGTCTTTTACAAATAACCTTGTTAGGGGTGTTGGACTCACTATCCAAAAGCTCACTGCTTGATGGTGAAGGCTACAACCTTCTATATAAAAGATACACACTATATCTGATGATGAAATGTAGAGTAGACCTGCTGTCTTGATCAGTTCTAGTTTATTACAATCTTTCACTTCTTCTTCACATAGACTCTTGATGAATGAACCAACTCTGATAATCTGCTTTGTACATATTCCTTCTCTTTTTGTATCATTCACACTTAGCGTGTCACATTTGACTTGCTATAAGTATCTTACTCAAAGTATGAGATCATGGGACCTGTAAGACAACTCTTCATAACATCCTTGTTATCTCTACTAAGCATGCAAGCATAATTACAACCGTGCAAGTATAAACTGAATAGACGCGATGCTTCACTAAGTCAGCCTCACCAATTTAACTCTAACTTTGCAATCTTATTGAAACATGTTTGGCGCCTTTAGATTAATATCATCAACTCATAACTAATCATGAATATACACATGCATATATAGAAGATAGGTGCAACTCAAGAAACATGTGATATACGTCTGCCCTAAACAGTTACACATCCAGAACTGTAACTGCTAATAACAAAATTTCATAACTTGACTGAAACATCATATCAGGATTTGCGTGTATGAATATAACATAATAAATATGTCAACAACATGTATCTATCCAAGCAAGTTTTCATATCATCATTCTAATAAGTACATATAGAATTACTATTGTGTATTATATGTTGTCATCAATGACAAACATACAATCAATCAACTGCTCAGAATCAAATCTCAAATAGGTGGTGAGTGGGATGTTGAAAGCACAGGGAGGATGGAGTGGGATGTGTAGTTGCAGCACAGTGGTGGGCTATTTTTTGGAGGGAAGGTGGTTGGCAGTGTAGCAGGGGACTGTTAAGTTAAGCACAACGAAGAATGGGGAGAGGTATGGTGTAAGGGAAGATGGTGGGAGGTGGCACGAAGGGTAGCTAGGGTAGTGTTACAGGGTGGAGAGAAATAAGGATTTTTAGTCCCACATTCACGGGATTAGTGAATCATCCTTTATTTTTATACAAAGTGTGTTGTATAATAAGCAAAGTGAAAGAGATGAGGATAGTGGTCACTACGGCTGGGTTGTGGAAAAATAGAATGCAAGTTGATTGTGTATAAGCACGTATAAATCTTGGCCGGTGGATTTAATGATAAAATAACCCACAATTATTTTGTGAATTGTATGTTGGTCTACGTGTAGATAGATAACTGTCTTGATTTGCATGCAGAAGACCATACGACCTCTGTTTGCAATTTTTTTTCCACAAATTCAATTTTGGGTGAGGGTAGGTGTATTTATAGTCATTTCACACCAAAATGATGACCCAGACGCAATGGTGGACTCAGATTTTGGTCAAAATGAATGGAAAACATAATTAAAAATAGAAGTTAATAATGAAGCCATAAATTGATTTTCTTGCCCCACGGTGGGTGCCAAAAATGTGTGTGCTAAAAGTGGACCTCTACTTTAGCAGTACACTTCAACATAGTCGTTATTCATCAGTTGCATACAAGAATGAATATGGGTTTATTTCATCCTGCATGTTTGAATGAGTCGACCTGTTGCCTCCTAGTAGGCAAGAGTATGAGCTTGCTCTCAGATCATTGCAAGCTCAATGACTACACCGAAGACCTAAATGAAGGATTTAATCTATATGCTAAAAGTAAAATTCTTTGATTAATCTAAATGATTGTACAATTTTTTGTTCATCCAAGCTAATTAGATTCAGTTTTAAAATCACCAAATGAAATGTGAAATAATCATTTTAAAAACACCAAATTCAAGTGTGCTATAATATTGGATTTGCATGCTTGAAAATAATAAACAACAATACTAAATAAATGAAAGCTAAAATTCTAAGAATGCTAGAATGAAAATGTAGTATAATAACATTAATAAAAAGTTAGGATCCCTTGTGAAGGAAAAAAGTTTCTCTTTTATAGAAATCTCTCTCGAATCGACGATTGAGATCGAACAAAAAGAGTGGCTCAGATTTGATTGAAGAAGCACAATCCATGTGCAAGCAATGTGATTGGTCGAGAGAGTCAGTTGACTGAACTGATTGATCAGTTATTTTGGAAACTTCCATATTCAATTTTTAGTTAACTGAAATGTTTCTCAAATGATAAATAGTGGTGTTGGTGAACAAAATTATCTCCGTGTTAATTGCAAATTGTGCTAACTCTATGCCTCTTTGGAAAAAAACTATCCTACAACAGTTGGGTAAGCATGGGATAATTGCTTCCCTCTAAATTTTTTGAGGTATAGCTCCCTATTAGAAATATTTAATGAAATTAGGAACTTAAAACCAACCAGTGTACTTTTAACCTGAAAGCACATAAGGATCTCTCAAATACTCTTAGGTATTGAGGCAAATTCAATTAAAATGAATAAAGAACAGAAACAAAGAAAGGCACAACTTCTTTGATTTGAAAAACAATAATCTTGAATGGAAATAAAGAAGAGAATCATTCAAAAAGGCAGATAAATACCATACATTCACCATAAACCAGTAACGAGAAATATACCAATTCACAAAGTACTTGACATATCATAAATCTAAATTCACAAATTTTCATTTAGCATGCATCAGAATAACATGATCACATAGAACAAAGTCTGAGATTAATCCGATTCCAATATCTTTCTATTCAATTCCATTAGAAAATACATAAAGTATTAAAAAAATAAAAAAATGTCAAACTAAGTCTAACAGATTCCAAAATTTCATCATCCTTTTTCCAGTTTTATGCCCCAGCATATATAGTTTAAAAGGTTCAAGAGGATTCCCTTAAAACTTGACCTCTCAACCTAACTAAAAAGAAAAAATTTCCGACTAGTAAATACATATAGAGTAAAATTTTTTGACAATAGTTAAAACATAAACAAAATTCCCCAAACATAGGCATGAAAATCATCACGCGATCATGTGTCTTTAGTTATTATCTCTAGACATGGCTCCTCGGACCAGCTTCTAGCTTTAGAATGAGCTCACAAGCTCCTAGATTGGATGCAAGTGGAGATTCTTCACGCCATTCTACTTTGCATGACATGCACTCTTTTCTAATTTGAAGTTTCTAACCTTCTCTAACTGTCTAGGTAACTGCCCCCGATTCAGGTACAACAAGGACTTGAAATTAGCAAACCTGGTGAAATCTTCAGTTGTAATCTCCTCTTTTTCTTTAATATCATTCATCATGTCTCCAAAACTCTTGGTTATAGCCTCTGCATCTATATTTCCCTCTTTGAACTGAAGGATACCCGACGGGTTCACAACCTTAAAGTCTTTCAGCACATTAGTATGCATTTCCTTGACCTCCTCCTCTATGGCACACAAGCTTGAGATCGCTGCTTTACACAGGCCACTTTTCCAATTTATATTCCTTTTAAGAATGAAGAGCATATAGGCATCTATCATTTTCATAGGGTTCTCTTCCAGGAACCTCTCAACTCCATATCCTTCTATCTCAATAATCTGGGACATAACAACAACACATTTTTCCTCATCTGATTCCCAAGTTGGTATCAAGGTATTGATCTCCCCAATCAAAGCTTCTCCATCTGCAAAGGCTACTACAAAATCCTGAATGAATTTATTTCCTTCTAAAATGATGCCACCAACCCAGTCTTTCATAGCCACCATCAAGGTTCTAGCTTGATGCATTTGTTTCAACATTTGTTTACTATCTATAGAATTAGGGTCAAAATCTTGCAGAGATTGGGCTAGAGGCAGGGCCCCAACTTCGCTGTGTGAACTAAGGAACTCAGCCATTGTGATTACAAGCTATTTGAGCTCATGTTTCTCCTTTTTTTCCTTCTAAGACTGACCAAGCATATGGTCCACTAAGAACTTGAAAAGATGATCTCGAGTATCTCTGTTCAGCATCCCGAACTCCATTTTTGTAATTTTGAAATCTTCCACCGCAAGTTCAAGAATGCCCTCTTTCTGTTTGAAAGTAGCTATCTTAGTGGTCACTTTTCCTATTATGGGGTCTGTAGTCAACCTTTCATTTCATTTGGCTTTCTTTATTTTTGGGGTACGAGCAACATATTTGGTACCAATATCTTTAACTGGTAAAGAAACAAGTTTGAAACTGCATTTCTTGCTTACCGATTCAGTTAGTCAAGGATGAACTGAATTAGAAACTATCCTATTTTCAACATTCTTAGAAGGAGTGACTTATTCTTTCTAAACCTTAGATTTATTCATTATTTCATCTTGAATCTCTTTGTCTTGTTCTAGTGAAAAAGATAGATCATCATCATTGACATTGATGTCAACGAAGCTGGAGTTGGGAGAAGCCATCTGAGAATGACTTTTAGCTCTAACTCTAGATCTTGTTCAAGGTGCAATGGGATGTCCATAGGGTGAAACTCTTTTCTTATTTGAAGGAAAATTACCTACATGAGGAGTCAAGGAAGAAACGTTAGAAGGATCAGGCTGAACTTCAATTGAGATCGATTTGACACCAGTTTCTTTAGGAGAGGTGACCCTCTTCTTGTTTGATTTCCTTCTTTTTAGCCAATCATCTGTGCAGGCCAGAATGAACCTAGCTCTTAGTTTGATGTTTTCTTCTTCATTCCTTGTCCAATCTAACTTTGACGGAGTTGATGCACTGGGTTTAGTAAAACCAGGTTTAATGATTTTTGAATCATCTTCAATCACATCAGAAATCTGAAGCTTCAGCTGCAGACTTCTAATTTGGGGGACCAACAACCTGGAATGATCTCTTATCTGAATTTCCCTTTCATCTCCTATATCCTCCCATAAATCTTCCAAATGTGGGCTTAGGTCCACCTTCTTTTTCAAACTGAACGCCTTCATGGCAAACCCTTTATTGTCAAATCCCCTTCTCGACTTGTAAAACTACATGTGAAAACCAACTAAATTGCTACCTATCACTGATGCATCTATCATACTCTTGCATACCAAATTTCCAAGTCTTATTGGAAAAATTGAATCCCACTTATCTTCCAATAGATTATTCTTTATTACTATGAACAATTGTCTACAGATTTATGCTAAGATGAAAAAATCAAAGCAGAACCTAGGCAATCTGAGAGGTTCTTCATCAAAACTGTCGACTCTTAAATAGGTGAACTGAGGAAACTGGATATAGAAACTCCCAAAACTTTGAACCAACCTTTGCACTTCTAGAGATATTCTTTGATTTGGGGTTCCATCTAATTGGTTACACAATCTCCTGAGAAAAACATCATGAACCCTCCTATATTCTTCTAGAACTCTGTCTTTCCTTAGCAAAGCACAATACTAAAAAATGGTTATGTCTCCATTCCATGGCCCATGAAGAATCCCGGTAAGATCTTAGGTGCATGCAAGGAAATAGGTCAAATAGGAGGACATATAGAATTCCTTTCGCATATCTTGTGTGTGTTTGAGCTGATCTCTCAGTGAGCTTGCGATTATTTCGGCCTAGTCTAGATTTTGTTTACCTTTTAACACAATTTCTATAAAATGATAATCCAATCTTCAAAGAGAAGTAATTGTTCTGAACCTCTTATCCTATGCAAGAAAACCATGATATTATGGATGTGGGTCTTCATATGGTCCTTGGTTAGAACCTTGGGAAATCTAGAACCACCCTTGTAGTTTGATATAGTCCATTTTTGGGCTATGTTACTGAGCTTCTTGTCACTCCTTTCTCAGAATTGTGCCAGCGACTAAGTGGGAGTAAAACTAGAAAAATATTCATCTGGGATTTTGAAGACAGACATTATCATTTCTCTCTTTGTGGTTAAGATAATCTTACCCTCATTATTCAACACACTCTTAGACTTAATGTCATAGCAATATATACATTGTTGAATAAGTTCTGGACATATCATAGCTGGGGGAAAAGCAGCAGCTTGGAGTGAATCACTTGACAAAAACTCTACAATATGATCCCTCTCCACTAAGTCTTTCAACACTTCAACTAATTTTTCTACCTCAACCCCCAACAAATCTGTATCTGTAATGATTGGAGTTCTACACACTAGGCTTGTAGTGTTTCCAAAGAAATGCACAATAGACCTCATCTTTTCTACCTCTACCCAAGTAAATAAAAGATTACAATTCTTTGAGAAAAGGGGATAACCAGGCATAAAATAGTGAAGTAGATGGAGGGCTTATTGGGCATTACCTTCTTTTTGTAGAACTGAAAAACCCACACTTCTGTCCTCTGCAGTCGAGACTCCATAACTTAGCATTTGAAAGAAATGAGCTTAAGAGAGGAAATTTAAAGAAACTCACTGTGCGGGGAAAATCACCTAAGACATGATAATTAAATGTTGCATGTAAGTTGAAATAAGATGAAGCTGTTGATGTAAAATCTAAGTATTACTTCACTTAATTAAATCCTGTTTAATCATTATTTCCATATTAAATGCTATCCCTTTGTTCGTGCTGAAAAAGCATCTTCCTTAACCCGTATTGCAAGCCTGACTATTCCCATGTGGCCAACTACTTTTCCAAATCCATGTACCATTATTCTGATGGATACACTCTGATGTGTCATATCAACCATCAACTCAGACATTACATGACCTTCACACTTTTTTGAATCCTCCGTTGAACTGCTTTGAACTACTTTGAAATGAGGTTCAAAGCGGTTCAATGATGTGTCCCGGGTCCTACCTGCAATCACCGATATTAGGCCAAAATTTTTTGATTGAACTACTTTGAACCACTTTTAACTGAGGTTCAAAGTGGTGCATGAAGGAAAAATTTATACCAACACTTGACCGAGAGAACCGGTTCTCACGAGATGAGTTCACAACACCTTTGAAGAATAAGTTTGGAGGGAAAACTGACATTTCAAAACTTTTTAACTTGGAATCATAAAGGGGGAATCAAGTAAGACTTCAAGGAAAAAATCAAAGGGTAAAAATTCTTTGATCACAGTGACTCAAATAGACCCTAGCACTGGCTTTGTCTGGGGACTGCAGGTTGTCAAAACTGTAGAGAACTCTAGATACTAGTTTCGCAAAACTAGAACACAAAGGGAAAAAGGACAAAACAACTGAACTACGACTAAAGAAAGCAAGGGAAAATAACTAATATGTATAGAAGGACCTGGGAACACCATCACAAATTGAATAACTTTAGGTCCTACCCATTATAGGTGAACAGAAGCCTGACACCATCTAGGTAAGACAAACGAAAAGCATTAGAACCAATTGTTTCTGTGATAATAAACGAGCCTTTCGACAAAGATTCAAATTTCCTATGTGAACCTTTGGGTGCCTTCCTTTTATCCCATAAAAGTACTTCATCTCCCTCCATGAATTTCCTGGTATGAGCCCTCATATCAAAAATCTTCTTGACTTTCAGCTGATGCTCTGTAATATGATCCACCAAGTCATACCTTTCCTCTTCCAGTTTATTTAAGTACATGACGCGCTTCTCTAGTGAACTTTGAAAATATTGGTCTTCAATTACTACTTGTAGCTTAGCCTTGGATAATTCCAGAGGTAAAGACACATGAGCTCCTATCCCATACACAATCTTAAAAGGGGCATGCCTATAGCCCTTTTTGGAGTAGTTTTATCGACCCATAACACCTCATATAACTTTGTGTGCCAGTCAAGAGGGTTATCATTCATCAATTTCTTCATTATAGCTACCAGATTCTTATTGCTGGACTCCGCCTAGCCATTTCCTTGTGGAAAGTAATCTGATGAGTGGGCTAGTGATATCCCATGTTCATAACAAAAAGCTGAAATCTCTTCCAAAGAAAAGTATGTAGCATTATCTGCCACTATCTTGACTGGGATCCCAAACCTTATAAAGATATAGTTTAATAGAAAGTCACATACAACCTGAGAGTTTTTCCTTTTGGTTGGGACTGCTTCCACCCACTTGGTGATGTAATTAGTATCTGTTAGAATGTATGTATGCCCTACACTAGACAGGGAGTTCAAAGGCCCAAAAAAATCTATACCCCATTGTTTAAAAAGTTCATCAATGATCACGGGCTTGAGGGGTAATGTTGCAAGTTGTGGGCACCCAGTAAATAATTGACATTTCTCACAATTCTTAACAGAGTGATACGCGTCCTTGAACATTCCTGACCAATAGAAACAATTCTACAAAATCTTGAAAGCTATAACAGTAGAGGAAAAGTGCCCTCCGCAAGCTTCATCATGGAAAGCCCTTAGTAGTTATTTCTATTGTTCGGCATCACACACTTCAAGAAGGTCCCATCAATGCTCTTTTTATACAACACGTCTTGCAAAATCACATACTTAGAAGCATTCAATTTTAGGTTACGCTTCTCTTGAGGAATTAAATGTTTAGGGCACTCCCCATAGGTGAGAAAGTATGTTATATTTGAAAACCATGGGTCAGTTAAACTTACTAACAGTACTGTCGGGGTTTCATTAGCTTCTTCTGCTGCCGATCCTCTATCTTCAGCCAAAAGTTTACACAATCCCTATCCCCTCACCAACTTAGTTGGCTTGATGGTTAGATCATATTCCTAAATTTTGGCTATTCACACTGCTCTATTATTCATTCCTATTTCTTTCTGAGTCAAGACACTTTTGACCACCATCTCTGGGACATATACCGTAGCATGGTAGTGTAATATGTAATATCTAAATTATTTTACTACCTTTACTACAGTGAAGGCATGTTTCTCAATTTTGGAGTACTTGAGCTCATGTTTCTTCATCGGATTTCTCATGAAAGCATTGGGTGCCTCCCATCCCATATCATCTTTCTATGTTAAAATACCAGATAGAGTATGTTCTGATGCATAACAGTAGATATTGAAGTTCTTTTTAAAATCTAGGCTTACCAGAACTGGAGCTTGGGCTATTGCTGCTTTAACCTCATTGAAATCTCTTTTCCCTTCTTCATTCCATTTAAATGGAACCTTATCACTCAACATATCTACCATATGCTTCGTTATTTCCAAAAATTTAGGGACAAAAGATCTCTAAAAGTTTACCTAGCCAAAAAAATACTTCAAGCTACTTCGGCTGGAAGGTAAGTTGAGTTGTTGAATTGACCTGACCATATCTGAATCGGTCTTGATGCCCTTCTTTGAAACAATATGTCCTAGCAGCTTATCTTCTTCAACAAAGAAGACTGACTTCTTCAGATTTAGGGATATGCCATGATTTCTGCACCTTTGTAATACTATTTCAATATCCTTCAGATGACAACTCCTACTTTTTGAAAATACGGTCAAATCATCTAGATAAATCACAATGATCCTATTGTGAGGATCTCCAAATGAAGAATTCATTACCCTTTGAAAAGTGGCACCAGCATTGATTAGCCCAAATGGCATTCTATTGTATGCAAAATTACCCCAAGGTGTTATAAAGGTTGTCTTATGCTGGTCCTCCTTTGCCACACTGATTTGGTTATATCTAGAATAACCGTTCAGCATAGACATTACTTTTGATCTTGATACTGCCTAGAGTACATGTTCCATCACTGGCAATGCATAGTTGTCTTTGAGGATGGCTTGATTTAAGTTCCAAAAATCTACACAAATCCTAATTTCACCATTCTTTTTCCTTACAAGAACTATATTGGTAATCTAGGTTGAGTGATGAATAGGGTAGATAATTCTAGCTTGCAACATCTTTTCTACTTCTTTTAATATGGCTTCAGATACTTTCGGATTGTAGTTTCTCAATTTTTGGTGAAAAGGTTTAGCATCCATTTTCAAAGGAATGCGGTGTCTGAATTGGCCATCTCTAAAAATTTTAAGATCCTCGTATCCCCAAGAAAAAACATCCTTATATTCTGTTAATAATTTCTTGAGGTCATCTCTCTCCTATTTGGAACAAGTCTTCCCTATAGGAATCCATTTTGGATCAATGTCGTCACCTATATTGATTTTATCATATTCCTTAGGATTATGAGTGTGAGACAATTTTTCCTTAACTGTACTATCATCTTTTCTCTGAAATAGATGTTCTAAAGAGACCAATCCCTTAGGAATTTTATTTCCTTTGAGCTATATAATTCCTTCATCTTCCATTGAACCTTCATAGGTTTCCTTGCACTCTTTTCTGAACCTTCAAAATAGATAGTTGCAAAGTTGTTAATACACCCCCAAAAATCACTGAGCTGGGAATCACCATCAAATACTTGTCAATGCTCTACATTATCTAGTACTTTAGGTCAGTATACCATTTCAATCCTGTAAATCTAAGTTTTGAAATTTGGATGTGGCAAAAGTAATGAAGCTAAAACTGCTAAGGAATATGCCATTGTATTCAAGGTTCTGGGTATGAACTCAATAGAAAAAGCATCAAAAGATTTGAGCTCATCCCACACTAAATTCCTATAGTGTTTTAAATTTTCATTTTTTACTGAGAACTCTTCCCTTACCTGTTTCACAATCAGGTCAGCATCTCCTCAGGCAATCAACTTCTTAACCCCTCTTAGTTTTACTGCTTCCAAACCTAACAGTAGCACTTCATATTCAACTGTATTATTGGTGTTTATGAAATCTAGCTTAAAAGACAAGGGATTGCACTCCCCGACAAGGGGAAAAAGCACTACTCCAACTCCTAATCTAGAATTAGAACAACTACCATCAAAATCCATTTTCCACAAAGCATCATTTTCTGGTTCGGCAACAATAGGTTCAGTTTCATCACTGGATAAAACTACATAATTACCAAAATGACATTCCTGAAAGAGGATCTGAGCTTTGGGATTATCTGAGGGGACTGTAGTGTATTTTTTTTTAGGTTCTAGCTCAAGTTTTATCCTCTTATTTCCTGACAAAAAAATTGCTTTAGACCAATCCATTTTTATGTCACCCCCCATGTCTTTGTAAAAATTTCTACTAAGCAACATACCGTAACTGGAAGGAATGTTTGCTACTAGGATTGTTAGCTTCAACCATTTATCTAGACACGCAGCAAGGACAGCTTGCACATCTTTCACTTTCCACATCAAAGGTACTTGCTTCCCATCCATAGAGTAGCATCGACCAAAAGTTTTGGTAAAGGTAAGGCCGAGGGATTTGGTGACCAGAGAAGGCATTATATTGTCAAAGGCACCAGAGTCAATGATAAAATTACTGAGTTTCTATCCAGTCAAAAGAAAAGAAATGTAGAAAGGATTTGGCTTCTTTTCTTCTATCTCATTCTCTATAGAGTTGACATAAGGGAAATCATCCGGTATCTATGGGGTATCTTCAGACACAAAAATAGGGGGTTCCTCCACAATGGTTGTCTCTCAAATAAGTGGTCTACTTGGTTGGGTATTTGGGCTCAGATCTCCTTTCACATATTTACCTAACCTATATAACAGGATTCATCTTCAAATATTCAGCTAGAGAGATGGTAATGGAAGTTTTTTTAAAAAATTCAACAAAATCAAAAGTAGGAGGAGTAGGAACCATGTTACCTTTTTGTAATATTTTAATCCCTGAGCTATGCAGAGTAGAAGAGGGCTCACCATTTCTAGCTTCTTTATTCCTTGGAAAAGCATCATATGTACCTGTGCCAAGAGTGAATTCTTGATTCCTCTGATTTCTGGTGAGGAATTCTCATGAAGGGTCTTGCAAAGTTTCTAATGCATCTCCACCTCTTTCAGAGTCAGAATCATACTCTAGATAAAAAGAACTTGATTGTCCTATTTCAGGAGAAGTTTTTTCTTCTCTGTATTCCTCAATCCCAATATTATATTTGGTGGAATTTAGTTGAAGACATCTGAGCCATTCTAGAAAATCTTCCCCATCATGATCAGTTGTTAAATGGAAAGAACACATGGTTTCTTTTGGTGCTTGTTCAATCTGTAGCCTAAGTTGCGAGCCCGTTAAGAGTGGAACTTTACCGTGGGATTGACCAAACTATTTTTGGTTAACATCTTGATAGGGAGATTGATATGGGGAACTTGACTTATTTTTTTGTCTTTTAAGCATTTCCATGTCATTCATCAACCTCTGCAATAAAGGATCGATTGTAGCAGATGAGGAGGGATGCGTAGACTAAACTTCTCTTTTCCACTTTCCCATCGTGATGAATGTATCCTCAAGTTCAATGGCTTGCCTTTGTGTGGCATTCAAATTAGCTACTCCATCCTTCAGTAGGTGATAGATTATATCAGGAGGTACAACATTGAGAAAGAATATTTTCTTATTTTCATCGCTAGGGGCAGAGTTAGCAGGAATCCTTTGCAAAATCCTGTTAAACTTAGCCACAAATTCTTGCATAGGTTCATGCATCTCTTTCTTTAGCTAGCTCATTTGAAGCAATAGTGAGATCTCATTATCAGGGGTTTTGAACCTTGCCTTGAACACATCCTTCATATCATCTCATCTTGTTATAGAGCCACGAGGTAAGTGGTTGAACCAATTGGCTACGGTGATAGTCAAAGTTCTTACAAAAATCCTCATAGTGACCTCTTGAGTGGGAACACTGAGAATACCGCATGCTGTATGAAGAGCACTCAAATGATCTCCAGTTGTCATTTTTCCATCTCCATTGAACTTAGGAAAAACTTGATTAGCTCCCTTTGGAAGAGTAGCGGGTGCATTAACTCCTAAGTTCAAAGGGCCTATATTTTGACCCCAGGGCTGATTGGCGGCCATGAGTGGGGGTTGGAAGTTTAAAGGTTGAGTGTTGAATTGAGGGTATTACAGTACCTAGTGGAATAATAGCTTGGACAATTGCTGATACAATGGGCCTACTAGAAGATGAAGTGGGTCTACTAGAGGTCTTGGTCTTTCTTTTCTTTGGGGTATTAAAATCAGGGAAAAAGCTCAAATTCTTCAAGGCTTCAAAATCTGCATCGATTAAACCTTTGCTCTGACCACCTCTTGTGTATCTTTTCTTAGCCAGCTTTGCCTATCAGGATCATGCCTATTTTCTCTTAGGGACCTTGTGCCGCCCTGTCTACAATCACATCTTCTTGAATAATGGGAAGTCCTCTCAACCACTCCCCAATTTATTATTCTTCTTCTTCTATGATGAGGCAAACTTGTTGGTACTGTTGATTGTTCTCCTTCAAATTCCATGCCAATAAATTAAGATCTGCTATTATATCTTCTTGGGTATCTAAGAAAAAAAATCAGGTTACAACACCGGGGGAACCTCTTCCTTCCTAGGAATCACAACAACAGGCAACACCATATTTTATTCATTCATTAAAAATGCAACTACTTCTTAGCCTTCTGATAGCGTACTCCCTAGTAGAGTCGCAAAAAATCTGTTGGTGAACAGATTTGTCTCTGTGTTAATCGTAAATTGTGCTAACTCTATGCCTCTTTGGAAACAAACTATCCTACAATAGTTGGGTAAGCATGGGATAATTGCTTCCCTTTGAATTGTTTGAGGTACAGCTCCCTATCAGAAATATTTAATGAAATTCTAAACTTAAAACCAACAATTGTACTTTTAACCCAAAAGCACATAAAGCTCTTTCAAATACTCTTAGGTATTGAGGCAAATTCAGATAAAATGAATAAAGAACAGAAATAAAGAAAGGCACAGCTTCTTTGATTTGAAAAACAACAATATTCAATGGAAATAAATAAGAGAATCATTCAGAAAGGTAGATAGATACCATGCATTCACCATAAACCAGTAACGAGAAATATACCAATTCACAAAGTAATTGACATATCATAAATCTAAATTCACAGATTTAAATTTAGCATGCATCAAAATAATGTGATCACACAGAACAAAGTCTGAGATTAATCTGATTCAAATATCTTTCTATTCAATTCCCTTAGAAAATACATAAAATCTTAACAAAATCAGAAAATGTCAAACTAAGTCTAACAGATTCCAAAAATTTCATCATCCTTTTTCCAGTTTTATGCCCCAGCATATATAGTTTAATAGGTTTGAGAGGCTTCCCTTAAAACTTGGCCTCTCAACCTAACCCAAAAGAAATGATTTGCGACCAGTAAATACAGATAGAGTAAAAGTTTTTGACAATAGTTAAAACATAAACAAAATACCCTAAAAATAGGCATGAAAATCATCACACAATCATGCGTCTTCAGTTATTATCTCCAGACGTGGCTCCTTGGACCAACTTCTAGCTCCAGAATGTGCTCACGAGCTCCTGGATCAGATGAGAGTGGATATTCTTCACACCATTTAGCTTTGCATGACATGCGCTCTTTTCCCATTTGAAGTTCTGAACCTTCTCTAACTATCTAGGTAACTACCCCCAATTCAGGTACAACAAGGACTCCACATTAGCAACCCTAGTGAAATCTTTGGCTATAATCTCCTCTTTTTCTTTAATATCATTCATCGCATCTCAAAAACTCTTGGTCATAGCCTCTACATCTATATTTCCCTCATTGAACTGAAGGATACCAGACGGGTTCATAACCTTAAAGTATTTTAGTGCATTAGTATGCATTTCCTTGACCTCCTCCTCTATGGCATGCAAGCTCGAGATCACTGCTTTACATAGGCCACTTTTTCAATTTATATTCCTTTTAAGAATGAAGAGCATACAGGCATCTATCATTTTCATAGGGTTCTCTACTAGGCACCTCTCAACTCCATATCCTTCTGTGTGTATGAAAATACACCTTCATGAAATTAAGATTAAGAGCAACAATTCTATGGAAAGACAATATAAATTAATCTAAGAATTGAAGCTAAGAATCTATTTCATCTCATGGTTCTCTATCCAAGCTTTGTTAAGAGAGCTCTCAAGATTAATATCTCTCAAGGAAAATCCTAGAATGAGATATGAATGATAAACAAAATGCTACAATCTAGCTTAGAATGATCAAAAATGCTCAAAATGCTCCAAGATATGTGAGAAAATAACAAATGCTCCTAAACATGACATGCTAAAATGCTAATGCAAATGCTGAAATTCTCTCAAAAGCTCTCTAATGCTCTCAAATGCTCCCCATGTGCCTATAGTAAGGATGCTTTTGCTCTTAAAATTCTTGGATCCCAAACACAAAGGAAATGGCTTATATTTATAGCATTTTCCCAAGGGTAGGGGGTAGAGTGAGTTAATCATGATCAAAATTTGGTTAAGTCAAAAGATTTGAGGTGTTTTCAAATGGAGGGAAAGTTGGTTGGTTGTCTCAAAGATATTAGGAATTAAATAACTCCATCATTTAATTAAATTAGCCATGGAAGGGTGATTGGGTTG
>MU223505.1:830805-851672 GCA_018584345.1 Thuja plicata
ATGGTATTGTCATAAGTATGAGCAAAGTTAACATTATGACTGCCTTTTGCATTATTCGCATTATTTCCTCCATTGTTGGAGTTAGAAGATTCTCCCTTTTCATGCTTATAAAAAGGAGTTTTAAAGGCTGTGTGATCTTCATTAGTTTGAGGTCTGTCCACTTTTATCACACCGTTGTCTATGAGATCTTGTACCACCTGTTTGAGATGTAGGCAATCATTGGTCTTATGTCCCCTATTTCGATGATAGTCACAATGGCTGTTCTCATTCCACCAGTTGGGCTTGATGTGAGGTTCATATGGTTGAGCCTTTGGTAGATTGATAAGTTTATTTGCAATAAGTGTCCTTAATGCATTTTATAATGGTTCACCCAAAGTAGTGAATGTCCTTTTGGGTGTAGGTGCAAAGAAAGGTTTAGGCTTAGGAGCCCCTTGATTATTCCCAAAGTTGTTATTAGTGTTGTTGTTGAAGGGCACTTTGGGTGCTTGACTCACATTATTGGCTTGAGTTGAGTTTTGAGTGAGATTAAAAGGGATAGCCTTTAAAGTATTAGCCTCCACCACTCCATAGTTAACCACTCCTTTATTTTTGTTATTCTTTGTCCAATATTGACTATTGTTGTTGTTGAAATTTTGATTTTGATTGGTGTTGGAGGTATTGCTATTGTTGTTATTCTTGTTATCCTTGTAGAGTTTGATTTCTCCATTTCTTACTAATACCTCTTCTATTGTCACCCCATTCTCAATTAAGTATTGGAATGATCTAGGACATTGTAGCCTTAATCAATAGTTCATTTCATGATTCAAGCTGTTCACAAAAATATCCATCTTTTCCTTTTTGGGTACACTTTGAAGGTATCTATTTCGGGTACACTTCGAGGGTATCTATCAAATACCGCTCTCCATCATTGTAGGAAAAGTAGGAATCCCTCTCCCTCTCTTTGCTTGGTGTTGCATAGATTAAGAATTGTAACCTTGTGTTTGATGTTATAAGAATAGTGAGTTACAAATTTAGAGGCCACTTCCTCAAAGGTTCTAATGTCAAAGGGTAACTTTGAAAACCACTCCATTTCCATACCTCCCAAACTTCTAGGGAATGACCTCATAAGTTAAGTTGTGTCATGCATGAACTCTAGACTTAGGGCACAAAATTCTCTTAAGTGATCTTGAGGATCAGATTTTCCTTCATATTTATCATATATCAGATAAATAACATTTGTTGGAAATGGTATCATGACTAAAGACTTGTCAAATGGAAACAGACACAAGGCTTCAATAGAAAAAGGTTTAGGAGCCCCACTTTGTTTTAATGTGTCCAATTATATCTAAAAAATATAGAATTGTTTGTTCATGATATCAATGGGGTTAGCCTCAGCTTCTTCTCATTGGAGCTTAGTGACATCATAATCATGTGGAAGTTTGAGACCCGTTTGTGCTAGGTCTAGGAAGTACTTCTCCTTGTCTTTTCCAACACTTTTTCCATGAGTTTCATAAAGAAAGGGATTTTCATAGCCTCAGTAACATTTTCATCAGTTAACTCCTCATCATTAGGGTCCATATTGCCCCCGTTGTTGGTATTATTCATCCCTTGATTGTTAGGATCCATGTTTGTCCCTCCATTGGTATTGTTGTTGGAATCTTTGTTATTAGGGTCAACATTTCCTTGTTTGTTCATATCCTTGTTCACATGATTAATCTGATCAGGATCTATATGAACAAATAGAAAATACATCCTCAGTTCTATTTCTTTGATGGGTTCGTGTAAGGGTCTTGCAGAAAAAGGATCACCCAGAAAGGGACACTCTTGTCTCAGATAAGATCCGTCTGGTTGTAGGGTAGTCTTAATGTAATGGGATTGAGTAACAAATGGCATTAACATATGTCAAATGAAGATCTCAAGTTTCAAACTCGCTTAAATGACCAATCCGTGAATAAATTTGCAAAATTCCCAATAATGGTGGATTCTGATCAAGTTAGGTATCCATGGTGGTAGAACGTCCAAAAGGGTATCCAAAAATTAAACTTTCTTGTTTTCAATCCTTCGGCAGATACTCACTGTTTGCATTTTTAAAATTCTAGGCGGCTCTTACCTATGTGTAGGCGGCCTTTAAATGGTAAGACGCGGTCACTGGAAAATCTTTACGTGGCGCTCTGCAGTTGACAGGTGGTTTTGAAATATTTTTACATGGATTTTTCTAGTAGTACATGCGGTTGTTTAATGCTATTAAGCAGCATTTTAAGATTGACAAGCGGCCCAGTTTTGTTTGTAAGTGGCTCTGAAATGATGATACATGGTGCTTTGCTGATCAAATTTGATTTTAACAATTTTATTGGTATTTTCTAGGTTTAAAAATTTAAAGTCTTTGATCAAATTTATCAAAAAATATTCTTGCGTGAAAATGAAGTACAAACTCAACACACACATAAAATTTGCACCATATCCCTAAATACCACACTAAAAGTGTATGTTCTTGGATATTTGAACAGGTTTGTACAAGAAAGTCTTCCAAGCAATCTACCTTAGCGTCAACAAATTTGGCTTTTAATCATGGCTCTACAAAGGTAGGTCTGCTACTTTATGAGGTCTCAAAACTATTTCAGTCTAAACCTTGACAAGATCCTTTACCCCTTTGAGGGCTTCCCACATGCACACAAGTATGATTTTGCACAATCCCGAAGGACTACTAGAGGAAGTGAGGATGGCTTGCACAAGTTTTAGTCACTTTTAGATTAAGGAAAAGTGCATTATTTATAGTGGGTCAGACGATATTGTGGTAAAAGAAAATATCTCCCACTTTGGGTCCTTCCCTCTCACCGTCCTCATAAGGAAATTCTCAGGAGGTAGGCCCTTTAAAGCTCTCTTTAGCTAGCATGTTCAAGAAAAGCAAGAATTGAACTTAGTCCAATAAGTTTGGGAATCTGATTCACTCAAAGAGTGAAGAGCATATCCGTATTGTTTTTCTTTGTTCCAAACCCCTCAAATAGATCTGTTTATTTTCACCCTCTTGACAAGGAGGTTCTTAGAAATGAAGTGTGTGGTTCAATTAATCCTTCCTTTCTTTTGACTACCCAAACTTGACACTTTTGGCTTTTTGATCAACTTTGAAAAGTTGAGAGCATATACCTGATGTCTTGTTTGAATAGAAAATAGTAAGTTGTCCTTATTTATACTAGATTCGAATGAATTGCCACAAGTTAAGCAATGCATGCTTGATTAGATAAGTACCTAATTTCAAAGCTAGCAAGGCTAGGCACATTTTTGAGTGTTTTGGCTTGTTTTACTCTCCTAGTGGCGATCGTTCCCACTCCGTGTCCTCCAACAAGTTAGTTAGCACAAAGCGATGCAAAGTGAAGGAAACTTGGAAAAACTCAAATGACAAAAAAATATCTCCTAAAAGCTCTTTTAGTGAATGATTTATCAATTAAAGTTGTAAAGAAGTTAGCACAAAAATCAATTAGAGAGTAGGAAATTTTTGTTTGTAAGCAAAAAACACCTTAATATAGTGATCATACAATTGTTCTTCCTCAAATAAACTCTCCAACAAATTTGCTGTATGTATTTCCTTATCATTCTTAGTTTTGATTCTTACCTCTTTGCTAGGCTTTGAGCTCCGCTTCTCTGGTTTCTACACCTTGGGGTGATTTTTCATCTGTAGGATAAGAAAACATAGAGAGTTACCACAGTGACCAAATTAATCAAAAGATGATTTAAAACAAAAGCAATTACGCGACATTTAGCAGCTAAAGGGTGGCTATCAAATGTTATTAAGCATAAATTAAAACTTTATACGTGGCTTTTAAATCTTAACATGCGGCTCTTAAAATATCACAATTGGCTAATTAAAATCAATAGGCGGTACAGAAAGTGTAAAAGCTGGCTAGAGATTGCTGTTAAGCGGGTGTTAAAAAATCTCAGGCGGTGCACTTTATCTAGCAGGCAGCATGATTTATCTAGTAGGTGGCCCAATTTATCTAAAACGCAGTAGTAGAATGGAAGATGGAGATGAATCAGGCTTTGTAGGTGGCATTTTTCTGTTCATAAGCGGCTCTTAGCATCGCATAGGCGGCTCTTAGCATCGTATAGGCGGATCTTCTCCTATTTTCTGCAAGAAAAACACCAAAAAAAGAGCAAACACACCAAATCTTATGATAAATTTTTTAGTAAAGAGGCTTAGAGCCCCACGGTGGGCACCATTATGTGTGTATGAAAATACACCTTCATGAAATTAAGATTAAGAGCAACAATTCTATGGAAAGAAAATACAAATCAATCTAAGAATTGACGCTAAGAATCTATTTCATCTCATGGTTCTCTATCCAAGCTTTGTTAAGAGAGCTCTCAGGCTTAATCTCTCTCAAGGACAATCCTAGAACGAGATATGAATGATAAACAAAATTCTACAATCTAGCTTAGAATGCTCAAAAATGCTCAAAATGCTCCAAGATATGTGACAAAATAACAAATGCTCCTAAACATGATATGCTAAAATGCTAATGCAAATGCTGAAATTCTATCAAAAGCTCTACAATGCTCTCAAATTCTCTCCACGTGCCTATAGTAAGGATGATTTTACTCTTAAAATTCTTGGATCCCAAACACAAAGGAAATGGCTTGTATTTATAGCATTTTCCCAAGGGTAGGGGTAGAGTGAGTTGATCATGATCAAAGTTTGGTTAAGTCAAAAGCTTTGAGGTGTTTTCAAATGGAGGGAAAGTTGGTTGGTTGTCTCAAAGGTATTAGGAATTAAATAACTCCTTCATTTAACTAAATTAGCCATGGAAGGGTGATTGGGTTGGATTTAATCTTTTTGATTTGAACTATACAATTGAAAAGTCAATTGCATAATTTGATTAATCCCTTTAGGCTTGAATTTGATTATTTGATTTCATGATTATTTGATCTTTTAATTTGATTTGATTTTTGTCCATTTGATTTGATCCATTTGTTTTGAAATGAGATGAAATTTTGAAGCATTGAGCTGAGATTTATAGTTTTGAATGTTTGAGATACACCTGGTCAATTTTAGGTGTCTACACCTTCTATCTCATTAATCTGGGACATAACAGTAGCACATTTTTCCTCATCTGATTCCTAAGTTGGTATCAAGGTATTGATCTCCCCAATCAAAGCTTCTCCATCTATAAAGGCTACTACAAACTCCTGAATGAATTTATTTCCTTCTAAAATGATGCCACCAACCCATTCTTTCATAGCCACCATCAAGGTTCTACCTTGATATTTTTTTTTTAGCATTTGTTTACTATCTACAGAATTAGGGTCAAAATCTTGTGGAGATTGGGCTAGAGGCAGGGCCCCAAATTCACTGAGTGAACTAAGGAACTTTTCCATCGTGATTACAAGTTGTTTGAGCTCATGTTTCTCCTTTCCATCCTTCTAAGACTAACCAAGCATATGGTCCATTGAGAACTTGAAAAGATGATCTCGAGTATCTCTGTTCAGCACCCCAAACTCCATTTTTGTAATTTTGAAATCTTCTGCCACAGGTTCAAGAATACCCACTTTCTATTTTAAAGTAGATATCTTAGCGGTCACTTTGCCTATTATAGGGTCTATCATCAACCTTGCATTTCTTTTAGCTTTCTTTATTTTTGGGGTACAAGCAACATATTTGGTAACGATATCTTTAACTGGTAAAGAAACATGTTTGAAACTGCGTTTCTTGCTTATCGATTCAGTTAGCCAAGGAGGAACTAAATTAGAAACTATCCTATTTTCAACTTTCTTGGCGGGAGTCACTTCTTCTTGCTGAACCTCAGACTTATTCATTATTGGATCTTGAATCTCTTTGTCCTATTCTGGTCAAAAAGAGAGTTCATCATCATTGCCATCAATGTCAATGAAGCTGGAGTCAGGAGAAGCCATTTGAGAATGAATTTCAGCTCTAGCTCTAGATCTTGTTCAAGGTGTAGTGGGATGTCTGTTGGGCACAACTCTTTTCTTATTTGAAGGAAAATTACCTGCATGAGGAGTCAAGGAAGAAACATTAGAAGGATCAGGCTGAACTTCAATTGAGATTGATTTGACACCAGTTTCTTTAGGAGATGTTACCCTCTTCTTGTTTGATTTCCTTCTTTTTAGCCAATCATCTATGCAGGCTACAATGAACCTAGCTCTCAGTTTCATTTTTTCTTCTTTGTTCCTTGTCCAATCTAACTTTGACAGAGTTTCTACACTGGGTTTAGTAAAACTAGGCTCAATGACTTCTGACTCATCTTCAATCACATCCAAAATCTCAAGCTTCAGCTACAGACTTCTAATTTGGGGGACCAACAACTTGGAATGATCTCTTATCTGAATTTCCCTTTCATCTCCTATATCCTCCCATAAATCTTCCAAATGCAGGCTCAGGGTCACCTGCTTTTTCAAATTGAACGCCTTCATGGAAAACCCTTTATTGTCAAATCCCCTTCTCGACTCATAAAACTACATGTGAAAACTAACTAAATTGCTACCTATCACTAATGCATCTATCATACTCTTGCATACCAAATTTCCAAGTCTTATTGGAAACATCGATCCCACTTATCTTCCAACAAATTATTTTTTATTACTATGAAAAATTGTCTACAAATTTCTGCTAAGATGAAACAATCAAAGTAGAATGTAGGCAATCTGAGAGGTTCTTCATCAAAACCACTAACTCTTAAATAGGTGAACCGAGGAAACTGGATATAGAAAATCCAAAAAAATTTGAACCAACCTTTGCGCTTTTGGAGAAATTATCTGAGTTGGATTTCTAGCTAACTGGTTACACAATCTCCTGAGAAAAACATCATGAACCCTCCTATATTCATCTAGAACTTTGTCTTTCCTTAGCAAAGGACAATACTCAAAAATGGTTATGTCTCCATTCCATGGCTCATGAGGAATCCCGGTAAGATCTTGGGTGCATGCAAGGCAATAGGTCAAATAGGAGGACATATAGAATTCCTTTCGCGTAGCTTGTGCCTGTTTGAGATGATCTCTTAGTGAGCTCGCGATTATTTTGGCCTAGTCCAGATTTTGTTTACCTTCTAACACAATTTCTATAAAATGATACATCCAATCTTCAAAGAGAAGTACTTGTTCTAAACCGCTTATCCTATGCAAAAAAACCATGATATTATGGATGTGGGTCTTCATATGGTCCTTGGTTAGAACCTTGGGGAATCTAGAACTGCCTTTGTAGTTTGATATAGTCCATTTTTGGGCTATATTACTGAGCTTCTTGTGACTCCTTTCTCAGAATTGTGCCAGCGACTGAGTGGGAGTAAAACTAGCAAAAGCTTCATCTAGGATTTTTAAGATGACCATTATCATTTCTCTATTTATGGTTAAGATACTCTTACCCTCATTATTCAACACACCCTTGGACTTGACGTCATAGTGGTATATACATTTTTGAATAAGTTCTAGACATATTACAGCTGGGGGAAAAGAAACAGCTTGGAGTAAACCACTGGACAAAAACTCTACAGTATGCTCCCTCTCCATTGAGTCTTTCAACACTTCAACTAATTTTTCTACCTTGACCCCCAACAAATCTGTATCTGTAATGATTGGAGTTATACACACTAGGCTTGCAGTGTTTCCAAAGAAATGCATGCTAGACCTCATCTTTTCTACCTCTACCCAAGTAAATAAAAGACTGTAATTCTTTGAGAAAATGAGATAACCAGGCATAAAACAATGAAGCAAATGGAGGGCTTATTGGGCATTACCTACTTTTTGCTAAACTAAAAAACCCACACTTATGTCCTGTGCAGCTGAGACTCCACAACTTAGCATTTAAAATAAATGAGCTTAAGAGAGGATATTTAAAGAAACTCATTGTGTGGGGAAAATACCCAAGACATGATAATTAAATGCCACGCATAAGCCAAAATAAGATGAAGCTGTTGATGTGACATCTAACCATTACTTCACTTAATTAAACCCTCTTTAATCATTATTGCCATATTAAATGCTATCCCTTTGTTCGTGCTGAAAAAACATCTGCCTTAACCCGCATTGCCGTCCTGACTCTTCCCACGTGGCCGACTACTTTTCCAAATCACCGTATCATTATTCTGGTGGATACACTTTGACATGTCATATCAACCATCAACTCAAACATCACATCACCTTCACACTTTGTCGAATCCTCCATGGAACTACTTTGAACTAGTTTGAACTGAGGTTCAAAGTGGTTCGATGACGTGTCCCGGGTCCTACCTGCAATCACCGATATTAGGCAAAAAAATTTGATTGAACTACTTTGAACTAATTTGAACTAAGGTTCAAAGTGATTCATGAAGGAAAAATTGATACCAACACTTGACCGAGAGAACCGGTTCTCACGAGATGAGTTCACAACACCTTTGAAGAATAAGTTCAGAGGGAAAACTGACATTTCAAAGATTTTTAACTTGGACTTCTTCTTCATAAAGGGGGAATTAGGTAAGACTTCAAGGAAAACATCAAATGGTAAAACTTCTTTGATCATGGCGACTCAAATAGACCCTAACAAGTGGGGAATTAGTTAACTGAGTGGAACTAGATTATTTCCAAAATAATAAATCAACTAACTGGATTTGATGATTTTATATGCATTTTTAATAATTTAATTGATTTTGAATGCAAATTTATATTTTTATAATCAATTTAATTCCTTTTTGATTTAATTGACAATTTTGTAATTTTTATTTACTTAATATATATTAGAATATCAATTAAATAATTAACATAAGGATTATTTGCCAATGTATTATGATTTTAGGAATTAATTAATTAATCAAGTATGATGATCGATTAGGACCTAGGGTTTAGGTCAGATCAGTTTAAATTTGATAATTGCCTATTTGAATTAGGACTTAGAATAATCAAGATTAGGGTTTCTTGATTAAATGTTGAGATTGGGGGTCTAGGGTTTAGATGACCATTTTTAGGTGATTACACCCTCCATAATATTATCAAAGTTCACATGACAAAATCTTCTATGCCATAGCCAACTATCATAAACCTTCGCAACAACATAAGAAGCTTTAGATGTATTTAATTCAAATACATTACCTCTTGACTTAGTACCAGATGTGATCAATTCACCTGACCTACTTCTGATAAAACATTTATCATCAATTAATTTTAATTGATAACCTTTTTCCACCAGTTGTCCAACACTCAACAAATTATGCTTAAGTCCATCAACAAGTAACACATCGTCAGTATTAGTCTTTCCATCCAAAGAAATAGATCCAAATATAATGATAATCTTAGGAGTGTTGTGACCAAATCTCACAACACCACCATCATACTTGGTTAGCTTAACAAATTTATTTCTATCTCCAGTAATATGGTGTGAAAAACCACTGTCTATGACCTATTCATATTTCTTTTCAACATGTGACACTAGGGCTCTCTCTTCATGAATAGGTTCATCATCCTTGATAGAAATAAATCCAATCTCATCATAATCAATATAATCATCATCAGAAACACCTTCACTAGCATAGTAACATTCCTTATCCTTGGAATACTTAGGTCTATAAAACTTATATTTATGCTTAGGAACCCTTGTAGAACATCTAGATGCAAAATGACCTATCTTATAGCATGAAAAACATTTCAGAGGTAACTTTCCTTCAAATTTACCCTTACCTCTCTTTTCTCTTCAAGTGATGAGGGCCAGAATTTCATCTAACTTCATTTCTTCTTCTTGTATATGTTCCTAGTCATGAACATATTCACGAAGCTCTTCTCTTATGTCACTTCTGCTGGTGCTCGCAGTCCCTGCTAAAATATTTTTATTTTTATGCATAATCTCCTTAAATGTTGTCTCAACTTTAGGTATTGAATCTCCCAGCTCTGCGGCCTCAAAAGTAGTTAATTTTGTAATCACAATTTCTCTATTGAAGTTCATCGTCAAAGGTATGATATCCTCTATAGCTTGAACTTTAGTTTTTTAAACACATGTTAAAGATCTAAGAATCTTTGCAATCACTTCATCTTCATTATATGTGCCTCCAGAGTTTCTAAGAATGTTTGCAATCACTTCATCTTCTATACATATGCTTTGATGTTCTCATCATCTTTCATTTTCATATTTTCCATCCTTGTCTTCGAGTTCTACAAATTTTCCTGCTTAGTGAAATTATCTCCTTCATATAGTGCTTCCAATGTTGACCAAATTTTATGTGCAGAATCCATGTCTTTAACCTTTGTGAATTCACCTTCAGACAACATGCTAATAAGTGCTTCTCTTGCAACTATGTTTTAAGAAAATAACTTCTTTTCATCATCAGTAGCTTTATCCAGTTCATCTTCAATCTTGACCGACTCATCCTTCTTTGTAATCATTCAATAATCAATTCCCAAAAATAGAAAATGAGTTCTCATTTTGTTCTTCCAATTGTCAAAATTTTCAGGATCAAACTTCAGACTATCCTTCCTGTAGTATACCATTTTTAGTATCACCTCAAGCTATTAATATTTCTCTCTAAGGACCAGGAGCTTTGATACCAATTGTTAGGAATAACAATCCACCAAGACAACTGAGGGGGGGGGGTGAATTAGTTGTGAGATAGATTATTAAACATTAAACATTATAAACCAAAAATTTAATCCAAATGATAACAGAGTTAATGTAACCCCATAACACAATTCTTTGTTGTCAAGGAAACCCTATTAAAGGTAAAATCCCAGTGGGAATTAGCATCCCAAAATAATGTACTTGACTATAGTATCCCTACTAAAATATTTAGCCTTGTTAGGATCTTATTAATGAATTTTAGTACAAAGTCCATGTTAAAGGACATACCCTAATAGGATTCAAGAGTAACAGTAGGCTCACTACCTAGGCACACTACCTAAAGAAGGTTATATCAACCTTCAGGACTTACTGTCTAAAATCCAAGTGTATATGAAATATACAATCCAATGAACTATCTGATAGCAATAGTCTTTTCCTAATCAGTTCCAATGAAGTCACTTAATCACATCCTCTACTCTACATCTAGCAGACTTTGCAAAAACAAGCTCGCAACATCCACACTTCATTGTTACACACAACTCATAAAATAAAACAACTTTCTTTTATACAGATTTACAATAAGCAGTTAGGTTGGCCAATTAAGACTTACCCAATGCACAAATAATACTTAACCCTTTGATAATATACACATGGTACCTATAACAAGTAAACGTTAATTATAATTCATCAAATATAATCCAAGATCTGTAATCCACACTTACACTCCATAATACACACTGCATTTCTCAAGTCATCCCCAAATAGGTCTCCTCTAGAACACACACCACAACTGACGTCACCAAGAGTCTCATGACTCAAGAATCATAAAAAACATTCCTCAACATGTATTTTTCCATTCCCCAAGCTCTCATATCATGAATCCATATCTCACACAAGTTATCCTCAAAACTTAGAGACTAACTCTATCAAAGATCACTATCACAGTCTGATACTCCTACAAGTTAGTATATTGTCATTATTTTTGTCAAATTCATAATATTGAAGAAAGACAATTGGTAAAGAAAGATAATACACTAAGGGAGACAATCGGTAAAGAAGAGTATCAATGACACCGAGCACCGAATAGTATCATGTTACCAAGTTAAGAAAAGAACCAACAACAAGAAAAATTTAGTCACCGAGACATAGAGAAAAGTTAGACACCAAGCAGAGTTAGTCACTGAGTAAATGGTTATGTCATCGAGAAAGATCAAATATCATTACCTAACATACCAAAGCCAACATAACAACTCAAATTTTAATACACTAAACCTGGACGCCAAGCGGGAAAAATTTCACAGAATTCAAGACAGAAGTTAGGTTGAACATTTGGATTGCACCAATTTGATTGCACATGACTAGGAGGAAATTCAACCAATGATATTCAAGAAAAAAAATGCATTAGGAATGAAACCAATATTGCACTGCCTCACCTCTATCACAGAAGGAGAAGGATCAAGTTAGGTTAACTACCTTAAGATCATATAAAATGAATAAAACTTGAAGAGAGAGAGAGAGACAGAGAGAGAGAGAGAGAGATCTCCATAATAAATATTCTTCCTCATAGGTCCACATAAATCACTATGGAATAATTCTAGAATTGCATCAGATGTATGGGTTTTGCTTTTGAAACTAGACTTTGTCATTTTACCCTTTTGACAATTCTTAAACATGATGTTGTCGGGATTGGTCATCGTCGGTAAGCCTATGAAATTTCTCTTTTTTTTTATCTTTATCATGTTGTCAAAGTTCACATGACACAATATTTTGTGCCACAACTACATGTCTTCGTTTGTAGAAATCAAACAAGTGGTGTCAGTATCATTCAGATAGAATAAGTTACCTTTTGTCTGCTCACCGGTACCATTCAGATTTCCTGATTTATTGAAGATCTTTGCCTTCTTATTTTCAAATGCTACTCGGTGACCTGAATTATTCAACTGAGAAACACTCAATATATTCTAATTCAATCCATTTACCCAATAAGCATTTTCACATTTTATCTAGTTATTCAACATTATAGTTCGTCTACCTTCGACTGGACAAGGTCTGTCATTACCCATTCTTACTGAACCACGTTTATAGTACTCAAAAGTCTCAAACTTTTACTTATCACCGGTCATATGGTGAGTGCAACTGATATCTATGATCTAGACATCATTTTTACTAACCTTAGATATGAGTGCAGTTTCTACATACCTTTCTTCATCATCATCTGAATCATCTTTTACTGCCACAAACACCATCTTGATGTCTTCATCAGATTCAGTGTTGTATGTGGTAAATTTTGCCTTGTTAACTCACCATACACTTCAACATAGTACTTCTTAACCAGATACACACAAGAATGAATATGAGTTATTCATCCTGCCTGCATGCATGATTCGACCTGTTGCCTTCTATCCAGACGGGGTTTCGAAATAGCTCTTAGAATGAGAGTCTCACAACCATAGACCAATCTAGGAATGATGGATTTTTCTCCATGAATGCAATGCAATGCAAGGTTATTCTAAGAATTGAAAGATGAAAGCTTAATCTAAGACATGATTTCAATGCAATTGTTCTAGAAATTGAATTTTTTTTATTGCAAATGAAAGCTTTTAACTAGAAATGAGATGATAAAAATGTAGAAACAATTTAGTATTCTAACAATGCATATTTTCTCCATGGGTTTTGAATGAGGAATGAGAGTTCTTTTATAGACTCAGAGGTTGTTCATAATAGAAACTTTCCTTTTTGAAATAAAACAGATAGAAAAACCAAAACTAAATAAAAAGCTTTCTTTAAAAGAATACAATAAATTATTTTCCCTTTGTTTTAACTGTTTTCTTTCTTTGATTTAATTCTTTTCTCTTTTGATTTAACTATTTTATTTATGATTTAACTGTTTTCTTTCTCTTTAAAGCACAGTTAATTCAAAACTTCTATTTCTGAACTGAAGAGAATATTTAATTAAATAAATAGAACATAACCTCATAAATCTATTTTTCTCAATTATTTGAATAATTAAATTCAATTATTGAAATAAGGATATTTATTTAATAATTAAATATTATTTAATTCCTTTTTATGTGTCTTAGCTAAAGAGGGTGAATTTAATTTAATTAAAGTGCTAGGAATTTATAATTAAATTAATTAGATCATAAGGTTTGTTTAGCCAATAGACATTTAGGAATTAAATATAATGTATGATTATTGCAGATTTAGGATTTTCTGCATTTGACACTTAGGTCAAGTAGAGTCAGTTAAAACTCAAAATTTCCTAGTACAATAGGACTTTGATGATTCAAAAGAATGACAAATGCAACAAAATTGGTTAGGGTTGCAAGATGCCAATTTTGGGGTGTTACATTTTGCCACTCTTTGAATTGATGTGTGAGCAACGCATTGATTCAAAGAATAGTCTGATGCTTGAAGCATAGAAGAATATATTTGAACATTGATGATGCAAAGATCGATTGATGAAGATTTCAGAGCCATCTCTAGGACAAAGCTTGACTCTTTGAAGTCTAGGTTAGGTTGCCGAGACGCCGGTCAAATAGAGTTTTCAAGGGTCATCTCCAGAACAAAGCTTGATCCTCAGGGATCCGGGTTAGAATGCTCTAATACCTAATAGATGAAGATTTCAAGAATCATCTCCAGAATGAAGCTTGATCCTCAGGGATCTGGGTTAGAATGCCCTGATACCTAATAGATGAAGATTTCAAGAATCATCTCCAGAATGAATCTTGATCCTCAGGAATCTGGGTTAGAATACCCTGATACCTAATAGATTAACATCTTTCACAAGACTGTCCCCAGAATGAGGCTCAACCTTCAGAATTCAGGGTTAGAATGCCCCGATACCTATCCAAAAGATGGTCAATAAAGGTTTTAGGACTATCTCCAGAATGAAGCTTAGTCCCCCAATATCTAGGTTAGATTGCCAAGACACTGGTTAGATTGATATCTTTCACAAGACTGTCGCCAGAATGAGGCTCAACCTTTAGGATTCAAGGTTAGATTGCCCTGATACCTATCCCAAAAGATAGTCAAATAGAGATTCAGAATCATCTCCAGAGCAGAGCTTGATTTTCAGGAGTTAGGGTTAGAATGCCCCGATTCCTAATAGATTTGAGTTTTCGAGAATCATCTCTAGAACGAAGCTTGATTCTCAAGAATCTAAGTTAGATTGCTCAGATACTTAAAAGATGACGAGATGTAGGGAATAGAGATGCCCCTATTGATTAAAAGTCATGGAACACCCAGTTTTGACTGTGAGGTATGAAAAAATGAACATACCCTAAGTGACAAGATGGCCCTAACAATGAGGACTTTTGAATAATCAGATCAGATTGATTGGAATAGATTCAATGATGTAATCATCCTACCTCCTCGGGAGGGAAATGAAAAGATGACACATCATAATGATGATTGAGAGTGAGAAATTGCAGATAGATGTTGAATCAGAGATCAAGAAGAACTTCAGAACAAATTACGGAAGAATTCAGAAGAATCAAAATCACTTTTGAGCGATTTCAAGGTCTAGTTGACCAAGTTTGACTAGGGTTGACTTTTTAAAAAGTCAAAGATTTGAGAAAATGATGATAAGATATGAGTTTGACAAGAAATCGATGTCAGAAAGTCAACTGCACAAGCATCCGATGACAAGAAAGTGACGTTAGAAAGTTGACTACACAAGCGTCCGATCGCGTCGGTCCCAAAAAAATTAAAATGCAATTTTGAGCTATATAGAAGTGTCAAATTTTGATTTCGATCACGAAAATGGATTCGGAGCGGTCAAATTAGGTAATGGTGAAGTTTTTGCGCAAAACAAAGCACTTTGAAAAATTAGGTCAAAACCTATATAAGGACGAAAAAGTCATTTTCAAATCATTTCAACCTTTTGACTTTTGCAAATTGAGCTTTCAGCAAAAAATGGTGGTCCCCTACAACATGCATCGATTCGAGTGATCTAGGAGGCACAATCGGCCGACAGCGTACAAACCTCCAGTAAGTGGTCGATGAACCTCTCTACATTTCAAATTTTACCAGTTTTAGTCAATTTTTGCATTGTTTTCTGCCTTTTTTAGGAAATGGTCCACGGGTTTTCGCGTGAAGAAGTAGTTTCTTTGTGTGGCTTGCTTGGAAATCTCACATGATAAAGTACCATCCCATGCCATGTGGTGGGAAATCTCACGTGGGAGAGTACCCATGTTCACGCGAGAAACCCTTCCATAGGGCATTTTCTCATGCGATAGGTCATAAGAGTTCATGGGAACATCAAATGTCGCACGACCCGAAAAACTTCTTCGCGCAAAAGAGTTCTTTGTCGCGCAAAAATCTGCTTCTTCGCATGGAGAAAAGTAAGCAATTAGAACATGAAATCAGCCCGCGTCGCATCCAATAATATTTGCGTCAGCATTGTTCCTATCTGCAGGATGTCTTTAATGCTTTATTGTCTCATTATGCTTTGATTATCTCAGTTTACTGATCATGCATTGTTGTTTGCATGTCTTGCAGGTTGAATTTACAGATATTGCCTTCAGATCACACCACCCAGCTATCAATAGATTAGTATCATAGTTAGATGATGTAGAGACAATGCATCTGGGTACTTTGGGTCTGACCTCGCTATGTGATGTACCCAAGATTCGGGTAAATCATAGTTTGTTAGGAGCACTTGTTGAGCGTTTTCATTCAGAAATGAACACTTTCTATCTGCCACACGGTGAGATGACTATGACCCTTGAGGATATCTATTGGATACTAAGGATTCCATTCCACGGAGCCAGGGTAGAGTACGAGGTGCAGCCTAGACTTGGGACACTAGCGCTGAGGGAAATATTACAGGATGACCTAGTTCTGGGGAGAGCTATCCCATGGGAGGTCCTTATCGGTGAGTATGGTCCTACACATAGATTGCCAGTGGTACTAGCATGCTTCCTTGGGTGCTATCTAATGCTTGATCATGGACAACACGGTTTGGAGTGTGGTTGGGGCAGGATGCTACAACAGATGTTAGCATGACCATGACATTATGGATGGGGTCAATGCATGTTGGCCCACATGTATCATGAGATGCATGAGATTGTCTATCAGGAGGCAAAGAGTATGGCAGTTGGGGTGTTTGTATTACAGGTATGGGCATGAGAGCACCTTCTTGTGACTAGGCCAATATGCGAGGACTTGAAGCAGCCTCTAGAGCCATATATATGTAGATATAGGGGTATGTTTACTCAGCCAGCGTTGGGTAAGATAGATCAATGGTGAGCCCAGCTTGATGACCTAGCAGCAGTAGTCTAAAGGCCGTGGAGACTTACAGAGGTATGGGATGATGCTGCAGAGTAGCTTAGCTATATGTTTTGTTCATGTACGATAATTGGCTGAGCTATTACAATCATAGAGAGATTCCCGCAGAAGCAGGTATGGTGGTAGTTCGGTCACCCACAAGATATATCTCAGGAGTATACTGCATATGCTAGATTCATAGATGAGGTGAGGAGGGGCTGGTTGATGAAGCTAGACCAGGGATGTACTATGATTGATATACAAGCCTTGGCCCTGGTACAGTGGGACTATCTGAGAGATGTAGCAGATGACAGCGTGACCGTAGAGTATCAGGAGTACTTTATCACACATCCATTCCCAAGGTTCACGGATTCGGTCGGGATGGCAGGCTAAGGACAGGTAGTACCACCATAGGTAGAACAATAGCAGGTGCCGATGCCCCCACCACAATAGAGATCACAGCCAAGGATACAACAGGGTCCCCGTCCCTGGACAGTATAGGTGGACATCCCCGCGTGACATATGGGGATGGACATTGGGGCCAGCGGCAGTGGCAGTACAAGACAGTCTCGATGACTGGCTGTTGAGTAGACAACTGAGGAGCAGCAGGTACCCCACAGGAGGAGGTGCAGCAGGAGGATCTTATGAAGGAGGATCAGCTTGCACAGGATCCAGTACAGGATCCACAACGATGGTCTCAGGAGAGAGTTTGACAGCTCTCGAGATAGGTCGGGGACTTACAGATACTGGTGATCATGCAAGATGCACAACTTTTAGATAGAGATCGGGAGGTGCATGATCTCTGGGAGCAGCTATGGGCAGCACAGGAGGAGATCCTATTGGAATTATATTGAGATAATTTGTACTAAGAGGGGAGGGGTGAATCAGTACCACTAAAAATTTTCTTGGTTAGCCCATTAACCCTTAGTCATTAGTTTGTAAAAATAACTTATCTATCTGCTCATCTTTCTTTATGTATATGAAATCATATCATACATTCCATTTGATGTGTAATAGTAAAAGAAACATACATGAAATTTGATAACACATAACACAAGATATGGTATCACAGAAAACTCCTGTTAAGGAAATAAAACTGCGGTGGGGATTGTTACCCACAAACTTCACTATCTGCAGATAAGAAGAGCCAATTAAGGCTTACAATTTTGGTCACTTCTGATGACCTACCATGTTAGGAGTATTACAGTGGAGACCTGTTAAGATCTACTTCATTTGAAGCTTTAGCAACACTGTTAAGTGTGCACTCTGTTAAGAGATTTACATAGGACGGCTAAGTCCACCTTCTACAAAAGGATTTTAGATGTGATGAACTTGTTAGAATGCAAATACATAAGTCTTTGATCTGATGATAAATTCAATCTTTAATTGCTGATAAAACAGATCCTATGAAGCTCCAAAAATACTGTTAATCATCCTTCCATGATTGAGTATTACCTTTATCTTCTCGTCGGTAGCCTCTGTGTGTTCTTGTTAACTGATG
Organism: Thuja plicata; assembly: GCA_018584345.1. Taxonomy (NCBI): domain Eukaryota; kingdom Viridiplantae; phylum Streptophyta; class Pinopsida; order Cupressales; family Cupressaceae; genus Thuja; species Thuja plicata. Next base: position 849,084 of record MU223505.1, read on the forward strand.
TATTCTATTTTTGATCTTTGCATGAATTCTTCCTTCTTCTCCTTAAATGCTCTTCATGGCTATCAATTATTAAGAATTCATGTACTCACAAATGAGTACGAACATCTATTTATACTAATCTAGGCTCAATTCTTGATTCATGCATTTACATGTTAACTCTAGATTCAAGATATAGAAATTGATCTTGATCTGTAGTTAGATATGCTTTTGATCCATTAGGATGCTTTAAAGCATTTACATAAAGCATGCATGACCATCTAATCTTATTTAAAACAAAAATAAAACTCTATAAATAGATTTACATTGCTTTAATCGATGTGTAAAACTCAGATCCATAATTTGCGGGTTCTTGATCTATCTGTCAGTTCTAATAGTTGGTTTTCTTGATCATCAGTGTTCCTTTCTCTGAACATGTCATCAGGTATGCTTGTCTATTCCTGTCAGGTTGATTCTACAAACTGTGTTTCCGGTAATGCTTGTGTTCGCCGGTAATGCTTGTGTTCACCGATAATGCTTGTGTTCGTTGTTGAAGCCTGCTGTCTGCTGGTAATGCTTTATGACTGTGTTTTTCCTCTAAGTATACTAATGGAAAAATAATGTCATCAATCTCCCCCTTTAACATTAGTATCAAAAACATGATATGTGCAACATACTGAATATATTAGTATGTACACCTGTGTATACTGCTACCTTAGTCATTTGAATGACTCCCCCTAAGTATATGCCGGTAAGTGTAAGTATATATATATATCTTTTATCTTTTTATTTTTTTTGATATATATATATATTGTACATAGCTATATACATTGCCTTTCCTCCTTTTTTGATTCTAAGGACAAAGGTACTTACAACTTTTCAAAAAGGTGGGAATGTGAGGATTTGACTTCCTCCATCATTTCTCCCATTTTTCTTTCAACATTTCTAGAGCCATGTGCTCTAGTGAAATTCTAACATGAATATCATAGATGTTGTCTATGACAGACATCTCCAGGGTTGCTATAAGATTTCTTGCCTCTGAGATATGCTGCTGAAGTATTGTGAGATTTGGTAAAATGTGTGCTTGTAATTCTGTAATCTCTCCTCTGAATTGTGTCTCAACATCCCATATTTCCTACCTCAGCCTATTTTCCTCAATCACTATGTCATGATGTGCCTTTATGCTCTCGGCATTTGAGGATAGGCTTTGTGCACTCTTAGTGACATTATAATCAATTTATGTATGTTTGTCACTGTTCTCTTGCAGATTTGTCAAGTGTGCACATTTTATGAACTAAGGTTATTTCTTTTGCAATCATTGGTTCTAGTTCATCACTAAGTTCTGAGAGTTTAACTTTGTTCAATGCCACTTGTTGGCTTATTTTATCAATTAGCTTGTATTGATATTTCTTCTCTGCTTGTTCTTCCATTTCTTGGTCGGCTTCTATCCCTTGTTCTGACATAGCGTCAGTAAGAACAACAATTTGTTCTTTAATTGAAACATTTTCATCAATTTTCACTTCAGGAACCAGTTGTTAGAGTATTTCTTTGGCTTTCTCAAGTGCCATGTTTTCTCTATGTTCTTTGATCATCTTCTTTTGTATGGATTTTCATTGACAAAGTACTCCAAACTCTTGAAGTTTGTCACTGTCCAAAGTGGTGATGTCCCAATTTGGTACTTCAATGACTTCATCAAGTGTGACCGCCAGTATGTCTTTCTTTACTATTATCTTCTTCTTCTTCTTTCACTGGTTGGTGGTGGTAGGTTGATGTAATACCATCTGCAAAGCCTATGATTGCGTAGATTTTTTTGGTGAGTGTAAAGATGTCGAGGCATCCTTTTGTACTTGTTCTGTGATCACCAACCGATTTTGTGAAGATGTCTCCTCATGAACCTTGGGTGTGTCAACAGATGAATCTTCCTTTTATTTCATTTCCTCATTTTTCTTTACTTCCTCACTCTTTCCTTGCTCTTCAATCTACTTGGATGTGTCTTTTGTCATTTTCTCTACCTCTTGCTCTTTCTTTTCATCGGTGGCATTTTTCATTTCTGTATCGGTATCCTTTGGAGTATTGGATGCCCCTTTGTTTTCATCTGTACCCATATCTTTGGGTATATCATTATCTTTCTTAGATGATTTGTCCTAGCTAGACTGTATATCAATAGCATCTATCAATATATTTATATTAGTTGGCGTATTGACAGTTGCAGTGTCAATAGCCTTGTCCTGTTCATCAGTCTTACGCTCTATAGTAGCATTGATGTCTTCATATTTTTGGATTTCTACTGCAGGGTCTTTACCTATAATGGTGTTGACAATGTTGTTTAACCATGATTCATCATTAATATCCACATCCAAGTTACCCTTAATTGTCAGATCTTCTTTGGCAACTTCTTCATCCTCAAAGGTAATGTGGATGGGACTATTCAGTGCTTGATCATGTTGGTCATCTTTTGACCAATCTTCATCTATAACATCTGTTTATTTCTGACTTGTGATCTGCACTTCTTCATTTTCCAACTCAATTGTTGAGTGACCTACTGTGTTGATAGGTTCCTTTGTAGGAATGTTTGTCTCTGCAGGTTTTAGTATACCACTCCACATTTTGTGA
>MU223505.1:860965-873046 GCA_018584345.1 Thuja plicata
GCTTTGATAGGAGTAATTTTGATAGGAGCATCTAAAGCTTGGTTGGATTTATTGCTATGCAAGCGATTTAGAGGAATGATTTTTTCTTGAGGTGGATATGGAGGAGCATGACAAGGAGATGAGGGGATGCTCTAATCTTGACAAGGATCTTTATATGGTGTACAAAGGGTACCTTTCTCTTGATTTTCAATAGATTCATTAGAGATGGTGGAAAGGATATCTTGATCTTGCTTGGGAGATGGATAAGATATAGGAGATGTAAGAGCTTCTTCTAGGAAGAAATGGAAGGGGATGATAGAATCATCATTGGACTCTTGAGTTATGTGAATTTGGTCAACTATTGGATAAAGATGGATGGTGTCTTGATCTTGATCATTACTGATATATGTTTCTTCACATTGTGGATTCTCCTCTTGACATGGAGCCACTTCTATGGACAAGGTGGGAGTTTTGATATGCATGAGGGATTCTTGAAAGGCTAATGGAGTATCATTTTGAGTAGGCATGATAAGCATTGAAGCACATGGAAGCTTGGGGTCTATGATCTTTAGAGCCTGAGAAAGGCTTGCATCTGTATGTTGAGTAGCTTGGATCTCTTTTAGAGGTAGTCCTTGAGGGTAGACATAGTCATCATTAGGTTCAATCATTGATATAGATGATGAAGCTTTAGGAGATGGAGGAATGGTGGAGGGAGTAGATGTGATATGGGAACCATTTATAGACATGGATTTCTGATATTGATCATGCTTGAGATTAGTATCTTGTTCTTCTTTAGATAAATTATTAGGATTGTTCGGTTTAATTATGCCATCATCAAGAAGATCTTGGATTTTATGTTTCAACTCCATTCAAGATGAATTTTTATGCTTATTTCTTTGATGATATGCACTATAGGGACTCAAGAATCTGAATCCACATGATGTGGCTTGAGGTAATGTGATGAGATCATTCTCAAAAAGTTCTTCCAATGCTAATTCATAAGATTGTCCTAAAGGAGTAAAAATTCTCTCTAAAGGATAAATAGATGATTCTTGACTTGAAATATCCTTCTTTTGCGGATAGAAAAGGATTTCATTTGATTCTGTCATAGTTTCCTCTATATTCTCTTGATCAAAGTTGGGATTGTCATAAAACTATTCTTGATCAAAGATGGGATTGTCATACCAAGATTTATCCATGTTGGAAGGAAGTGTGGAGATATAAGAATCATGATCGAATAATAAAGGACATGTTGATCTTAAGGAGGATTCATCAGATGGAGTATCCTTTCCTTCTTTAATCATTGGAGTTTAGATTCCAAAGTTTGAAGTTGTTAAAAGAAAGCTGCCCTAAGAATCTATTCTTTGCTTTTAGACATTGTAAGATTGTCTGAATGCGCGCTTGCTTAGAAGATTGAAGAGAAGGTATGATGAATTAATTGATTGATTGAGAGGTGTTGAAGTGATATCTAAAGTGCTGATTAAGTCCAAGACCAAAGGACTAAGGAGATAATGTCCAACTAAGACAGAGATAGCAATGACTGCGATCTTGAGTCAAGGTTGACGAACTTGCTTTCACAACTCAAGATAAGGACAACGCAGAAAAAGATGATAAGATAAAAAGTCACTAGGACTGGCATAACAAAGTGAAATTTTGAAATAGTGACGAGTCAGACTATCAACAGATTGTAGTCAAAGAAAGACTAGTGATGATGTTGATAAAAGCATGGATTTGTGAAGATTCAGACAAAACCTTCACAATAGAATACATAATTGGACAGCAAGGTGATAGACTTCCAGAGTTCCTTAAAATGACTTCTAGTTCACATAGGCATAAATAAGTTGATTCACTTGACCGAAACTGTGATGATAGAAAAAGTGTTATCCAAGTCAAAGACCAAAGAGACCAAGATATAAACGTCCAACTGAGAAGGAGATAGAAAAAGACTTCGATCTTGAGTCAAGGTTAACGAACCTGCTCTCACAACTAAGAAAAAGGACAACATAGACAAAGATGATAAGATTGAACAAAGGACTTGGTCAATTAGACAAGTGTAACAACATCAGATTTCAAGATAGTGATAGGCTAGACTAACGATAGATTACAGTTGTATGTGAACTAGAATAAGCATTATGACAGTGAAAATTTTAGAATAGACTAAATTTAGTAGGATAGACCTATGAAAGACCAAGTTTCAACAAGTTTTTGAAACAAATTTGACAGAGTTTCGACAGAGTTTTGACAGATTTTTGGCAGATTTTTGACATAGTTTCGATAGTTGGTAGAGTTTCAGACAAGACAAGATAGGCAAATATCCAAAGTTTATAGTTTTCCAGATTGTTTGATTGTTGTTGTTGTTGTTGTCTCAATAAACACTCACACAAAAAACATCATGGAGATTGTTTGTAGTACCAAAATAGACACATCACAATCCTAGGTAAGTCAGGGTAGTATCTGTTGAATCCCCACTTGAACCAAAGTTTAGCTACGCTTACTCATAGCAGACAACTTAGAAGCTTGGAGGCACGGGCCCCTTCTTACATGTGCACTCACTTGTCAGGCACACCAAACTTGGAACCCCAAAGGAATTGCTTCCCAAAGGGTTGTTGTCTCTACTAAGAGCCATAAAAATGTGGGGTGTCTTAGTCAGTCTCTAACCTTCTGCACCAACAGATAGAGGGTTTTTGGATACTATAACAAAAGTGTGTAGTAAGGGCATCTATTCAAGTGGTTGTGATCAAGTCATTTTCCCAATTAAGGGGGCTCTCCCAATCCTTTCAAAGTAAGGATTTCACCTTAATGATGTCGGGACTTTAATGCGCCATTAGGGTACTGGAGGAGATTTTGGTTGCCAAAATGAATTCACACCTGTCCATTATGAGATTAATCACAATGGCATTTTTTATATGCCGGTTCGGAAGGGCTTGGCTTTAGCCTATTACGGGTTGGGCAATCCACTCTCACCAGCTCTGTTAAGGCACTCAGGAAATAGCCACGCTAAAGGATTTGTATGGATTTCTCTTACACCCAAAATCTGTGAAGGTGAGGGGAGAGGATACGTCCATGCAATTCCTTGGGTTTACAAAACTAGAAGACACTTCAAGTAGAATAAGAAAATGACAATAATGTTTCTGGATTTTTGATCATCCCAAAAGGGTGAGAGCATAATTTCCTGACATTATTTTCATCCCCAAAACATCAAACAAATGTTCATTTTAAGAAGTCTTGCATGTGGGTTCCTATTTTAAGAAATCAAAAACAAGATGCAAGCATAATGTTTTGCGTTCTATCAATCGAAGGCAACCTGCAAAACCAATTCGTGAGTAGTTTGTTTTTTAGTCTTCTTGGATAACGTTCTGCAAACCATTTTTAGGTTGTACACAAAAGATAATCACATGAAAATCAAATCCAAAGATTAGTCCACATTATCAAAATAAAAAAATCAGAAAATAGATCACATATTCAGAATGTAGACAGAAAATCATGCACTTTCAAAAAACAATTCACTTAAAAATGTTACCATATGACCTCGTACGAGGCTTTCGAAGCTGCAAAATAGAGGATTAGATAGGTATAGTGATAAAAACCTATAATTTATGATAAATCTGTGACCAAAATCTAGACACTAACAAAAACCCAAAAATCTTCAGACAATTCTACCCAAAATAAAAAATAAAATTGCACTCAATTTGGACCTAAAATGAGCAAGAAATGATCGTTTAAAGTTAGACTGAAAATTCAAAAAGCTAGAGTTAGTGTTGATTGATAGATGAGATCATATGATGTATCTGATGCATTCACATCCATGTATTTATATCACCATTTTGAGATAGATCGTGCTTGAGTAGCACCATTTTGTATTTGTATCGACACATTGGATTTATATATATATATATATATATATATGAGCTCATCTTTTGGTATCATCACATGTGTCATATTTTCTTTTATGAGATGTTTCCTATATGCTTAGATGTTTAGATAATTAGAATGTATTCAAATGTATGAACATGTTTGGAATATATGTAAATGTATGAAATGCACATGTATATATGTATGTATGTAGATGATATATGTAAGTGCAATTATGAATGAGAATATGAAAATGCAATGTGTAGATGATAATGAGTTGTGTAATGTATATGGTACTAACATCTCATGCAAGATTATGAATGTTAACCAAAAGAACATGTGAAGAATCGAGAGTGAGGATCGAACACTTGTGCAATCATGATGAAACCAAGACAGTGAAGAAGAACTCCCTAATGTATGAACCCAGGAGAATGCAATGAAGAGAAAACCGAATCGCTACCACCATGCAAGTCTAGAATGAAAATGAAATCCTATGCTAGATGCAATATGAAAGTGAAATTCTAGGACATGGTTGTGAGCCCCATCATAAAATCATCGTAATTGACCACTTTTGGAACATCAAAGTCGATACAACCCTTATTGGCGCCACAATGCAACCATAAGGATATGAATATGACTTTCATCAGATAAAAAGTAGGAAAAAAATGTAAGCACCAGGGCACAAAAGCCAAGATGACTTGAACATTGTTTCCAATTGATGTTGCAAGAGTACACCAGTATCAAGGCATTCAAAGCCAAGATAACCATGAGTGTGATCATGTGTAAACAAATAGAGAAATAACAAATAAATAAATAACAAATAGAGAAACAACAGGCAAGGAGATAGTACTGACCTCACCATGGTATACAAATAAACAAGATCGAAGGATGTGAGGTTGTTCCACCTTAGTGCGGGAGCTCTTATCACATACACCTTGTTTATTCGATGTTGCGAGATCATCAGGACCACACCAACAAGCAGTAGAAAAAGATAATATCAATGAAATCCATGAGAATAGACATCAGACAAAGAAATATTCAATCATAGCTCAGCCAGTTTCAAATTTTGTGAATGTATATGTGTATAGGGGTGTTGAAAAACACCATTGTGTTTGTGAGTGTATTGTGTTTGATTGTTATCAATAGATTTTTATGTGTGAGATATCTAATGTGTTAAAAAAACATAGATGTGTCAAAATATAGTGTTGAAAAACACTGGTTATGGTGGTGTTGAAAAACACCAGTTTGTGTCAGTAGCGAGTTGTCCTTCAGAAATGACAAGATTATTGATGCTAGTGTAAACCAAAGATGAGATCAAAGTGGGGACCCATGCCCCCAAGTAACGATGACTGACTTGACATATGTTGTGAGGAAAAACTAGATTCGGTTATCCCCAAGCGTATGGCACTGAATAAATGTCAAGTCAGGAGGGTTCGCAAAGGAACCAAAGTGCCACAAAAGTGACTAAAAGCTATGTACAAACTAAAGCAAAGAATCGTCAAGACTGAGTATCGATAGATAGAGCGTTTGAGCATAACTCCAACTCGAACGGATGGGAGAAATCTCAATAGAATAGTGATAGTAGGTAGACACAGTGAGAACCACTGGTGACTGACATGAGAGAGATGCTCAAGTGAAGAGATCATAGGACTAGCTAGACATTAGTAGGCAGACGCAGTGAGAACCACTAGTGACTATCACGAAGGAGATCCTGAAAGGTGATAAGATAGTGCCCCCTAGACTAGGAGGGTTTCCCTGAGAGAATGACCAGTTTCAATCCATGTAAGTTGGTGTCTTGACGGGAACTGAAAGCATACGAAAAAAGAAATGCAAGTAGGAAAGTAGAAAAGAAGGAAAGAAAATGTATAAAGCCAAGTGGTGTTGTAATAGATATAGAAATGTGGAACAAGAGGCGCCTGTTTACCAGGTTTTCACCTTCTTGGCAGAAATTATTTTTTTTTCTACCATGATGCCTGTTGGCCAGGTTTTCATCAATGACACAATTTTTTCTTTTTTCTCTATTTTTTTTGTTTTTGTATTTTTAGAATATATAATTTTTTTGGAGATACATCAAAGCACCTATCACTAGGTTTTCACTAAGATGATCATTTTTTTAGGACTTTTTAAGATTTTTAGTTTTTTTAGAGATTTTGCAATTTTTAGATTTTTAGAGATTGCTCGATGTTAAGAAAGATCACAATGGTTTGCCCCAATGTCTAGCAAGGTGTAGGACATTGTATATGGATTAGAAAGCTAATGTATGAGGTAAATAGACAATCATCGATGGAGAGGGTGAATGTGACCCTTAAGGATAGTCTCCTCAAGATTACCCAAGCTAGGGAAAAAATGAATATAGCAATGTAGGCGGATGGAGCGATGTTGTATAGAATTTAGGGTAATGACCTGATGTCATGAAAAGTATGTGGTCCAAAAGAGTGGAAATGTCAAGAGACTTCTAAGAACTTGTTTTTCAATTTTGAACAAGACCCAGGGGTCAATTTCATAGGATAGGATATAGCTATGATCAACATAAAGGTTGATGGAGGTATAAATGGAAGTTTTGGATTATGGAGCAAAGGATGTTCAGATTAGGAATGATAGGACTGGGATAAGAAAGATCATGATAGGGTACCATGGATGATAGAAAGTGAATAGGCTGATGGAAAGGATAACAAATGTCAGGATACATGATGCTCATGGATAGGGTCAACCTTGTCAAGATCAGCAGAAGGAACATGGATGTTCATGAGCTAGCTGGATGTATGATATGATGGGAGAAGATGACATGGAAGGAATTTTTCCCCAAGTGAAGAGTGCAAGTAGAAGGAATTACGCATGACACCTGTTTTCCAAGTTTTCATCATGGTACTTATCCAAGGTGCCACAAGAAGTGGTTTTCACCATAGGATGGATTGATTTATCTTTACTTTTTCTACCAAGGTGCCTGTTTACCAGGTTTTCACCAAGGCACTTTTTCTTTCTTTTTTTCTTTTTTTTTTCATCTTTTTTGATTTTATAGAGGAACTTAAGCTTCTAGCTCTTTAGATAGTGCTCCTCTGAAAAATATTCTATAATAGGCCAACGCCACTGAAAGTATGCTCACAGATGCTGATAGGGTGATGGTAGGGAAAATGATATGGAGGATAAGGGAGATGGTAGCCAAGGATTTATGCGGTGGATTGGATAAGAGGGATGGAAGGATATGAGATGGATGGGTAAGAGGTAGGTGCAAGATATTGGATAAGGTATGGTGATAAGTTCAACATTGACACACCCCTTGAAGGGTAGTGGATGAATGAAGGAAAAGTGGATGGAATAGCTTGAGACATTGATGGATGAGTGGATATGGGTCTTGGTATGTGAGGACCCAAGATGGAGTTAGAAGATGGGAGATGTTTAGATGGATCTGAAGTGGAAGGCTTTGGAAGCTTGGATGCCAACTCTAACTTTTCCTTTTTGTTCAAGTCTTTTAAGATAGACTTGGGAATCCACATAACTTTTGATTTTGTTTTTTTATCCAAGTATTTTTGAAGAGCCTTGGGAATCCACGTAGCTTTTGATTTTCCTTTTCTTTTGGATGATTTAGAACTCAATTCTTCCATAATGGATTTAGGAACCCATATTTTATTTGATTTTATTCTTTTCTTGGATTTAGAAGGCAATTCTTCCATGATGGATTTAGGAACCCATATTTTCTTAGTGGACCCTTGTGTTCTCTTGGATATTGCATTTTTATTTTTAGTCACATGTCGATTAGATGGGATATAGTGATCTTCACATGTAAGTGGATTCTTGTATTTCTGATTTTTTCATTGTACATCCAAATTACTTCCAAAAGACTTAGGAATTGTGGATGAATGGGGTTGATATGACTAGTTCATATGTATTGGTTTATAGGGAGAATTCAAGGATGTATGTCTTTGTTGATCTTGGTAGGAGATAGGGTAAGTGGATGACAAGCTAGTATTGATAGGCATGGTAGATGGAGGGACATAAGGACCCAATATAGATGGAAGGTTTGATGGCCTCAACTTTGGGATGTAGGGACCAAGGATGGATTTGGAGGATGGAGAAGGATGATGCTTAATTTTGAATGAAGGGAGATAAGGTGTGGAAGGGATATCAACATATTTAGAGTGAGCTGCATGACCAAGGCTATTCTCTTTAGAATTCATCTGTATATCAATAGGAGCATGAGTAGCTTTGATAGGAGTAATTCTTATAGGAGCATCTGAAGCTTGATTGGATTTATTGCTATGCAAGCCATTTGGAGGAACGATGTTTTCCTGAGGTGGATATGGAGGAGCATGACAAGGAGATGAAGGGATGCTCTAATCTTGACAAGGATCATTAGATTGTGTACAAAGGGTACCTTTCTCTTGATTTTCAATAGGTTCGTTAGAGATGGTGGAAAGGATATCTTGATCTTGCTTGGGAGATGGATAAGATATAGGAGATGTAAGAGCTTCTTCTAGGAAGAAATGGAAGGGGATGATAGAATCATTATGGGACTCTTAAGGTATGTGACTTTGGTCAACTATTGGATAAAGATGGATGGTGTCTTGATATTGATCATTACTGATATATGTTTCTTCACATTGTGGATTCTCCTCTTGACATGGAGCCACTTCTATGGACAAGGTGGGAGTTTTGATATGCATGAGGGATTCTTGAAAGGCTAATGGAGTATCATTTTGAGTAGGCATGATAAGCATTGAAGCACATGGAATCTTGGGGTCAATGATCTTTAGAGCCTGAGAAAGGCTTGCATCTATATGTTGATTAGCTTGGATCTCTTTTAGAGGTAGTCCTTGAGGGTAGACATAGTCATCATTAGGTTCAATCGTTGATATAGATGATGAAGCTTTAGGAGATGGAGGAATGGTGGAGGGAGTAGATGTGATATGGGAACTATTTCTAGATATGGATTCATGATATTGATCATGCTTAAGATTAGTATCTTGTTCTTCTTTAGATAAATCATTAGGATTGTTCGGTTTAATTATGCCATCATCAAGAAGATCTTGGATTTTATGTTTCAACTCCATTCAAGCTGAAGTTTTATGCTTATTGATTTGGTGATATGTACAATAGGGACTCAAGAATCTGAATCCACATGATGTGGCTTGAGGTAATGTGTTGAGATCATTCTCAAAAAGTTATTGCAATGTTGATTCATAAGATTGTCCTAAAGGAGTAAAGATTATCTCTAAAGGATAAATAGATGCTTATTGACTTGGAATATCCTTCTTTTGAGGATAGAAAAGGATTTCATCTGGTTCTATCATATTTTCCTCTACATTCTCTTTATCAAAGTTGGGATTGTCATAAAATTGTTCTTGATCAAAAATGGTATTGTCATACCAAGATTTATCCATGTTGGAAGGAAGTGTGGAGATATAAGAATCATGATCAAATAACAAAGGACAGGTTGATCTTAAGAAGGATTCATCATATGGAGTATCCTTTTCCTTCTTTAATCATTGGAGTTCAGATTCCAAAGTTTGAAGTTGTTTTAATAAAGTTGCCCTAAGAATCTCTTCTTTTCTTTTAGACATTGTAAGATTGTCTGAATGCGCGCTTTCTTAGAAGATTGAAGAGAAGGTATGATGAATTGATTGATTTACTAAGAGGTGTTGAAGTGATATCTATAGTGCTGATTACGTCCAAGACCAAAGGACAAAGAAGATAATGTCCAACTGAGACAAAGATAGAAATGAATTCGATCTTGAGTCAAGGTTGAAAAACCTGCTTTTGCAACTTAGGATAAGGACAATGCGGAAAAAGATGATAAGATAACAAGTCACTTGGACTAGCACAACAAAGTTAGATTTTGAGATAGAGATTAGTCAGACTATCAACAAATTGCAGTCAAAGACAGACTAGTGATGATGTTGATGAAACATGGATTTGTGAAGATTTAGAAAGAACCTTCACAATAGAATACATAATTGGATAGCAAGGTGATATACTTCCAGAGTTCCTTAAAATGACTTCTAGTTCACACAGGCATAAATAAGTTGATTCGCTTGACTGACATTGTGATGATACCTAAAGTGTTATCCATGTCCAAGACCAAAGAGACCAACATATAAATGTCCAACTGAGAAGGAGATAGAAAAAGACTCTGATCTTGAGTCAAGGTTAATGAACCTTCTCTCACAACTAAGAACAAGGAAAATGTAGACAAAGATGATAAGATTGAACAAAGGACTCGGTCAATTAGACAAGTGTAACAACATTAGATTTGAAGATAGCGATAGGTTAGACTAATGACATATTGCAGTTGCATATGAAATAGCATAAGAATTATGACAGTTTAAATTTTAGAGTAGACTAAATGTAGTAGGATAGGCCTATGAAAGACCAAGTTTTGACAAGTTTTTGAAACAAATTTGACAGAGTTTCGACAGAATTTTGACAAAGTTTTGACAGAATTTTGGCAGAGTTTCGACATAGTTTTGACAGAGTTTTGGTAGAGTTTCAGACAAGCCAAGATAGGCAAATATCCAAAGTTTATAGTTTTCCAGATCATTTGATTTTTGTTGTTTTTGTTGTTTCAATAAACACTCACGCAAAACACATCATGGAGATCTGACATTTCTCTTTTTGCTGATCTTTATCATGTTTTCAAAATTCACATGACACAATGTTTTGTGCCACAACCATATGTCTTCATTTGTAGCAATCAAACAAGTGGTGTCAATATCATTCAGATAGAATAAGTTAGCTTTTGTCTGCTCACCGGTACCAATTAGATTTCCCAATTTATTGAAGATCTTTGCCTTCTTATTTTCAAATGCTGCTTTGTGACCTAAATTATTCAACTGAGAAACACTCAATAGATTATAATTCAATCCATTTACCCAATAAGAATTTTCACATTTTTTGTGGTTATTCAACATTATAGTTCCTCTACCTTCGACTGGACAAGGTGTGTCATTACCCATTCTTACTAAACCACCTTTATAGTACTCAAAAGTCTCAAAATTTTGCTTATCACCAGTCATATGGTGAGTGCAGCTATTATCTATGATCCAGACATCATTTTTACTAACCTTAGATATGAGTGCAATTTATACATACCTTTCTTCATCATCATCTGAATCATCTTTACTGCCACAAACACCATCTCGATGTCTTCATCAGATTCGATATCAGTATCATCATCTTTGCATTTTTCTAGGTAACTAGCCTTCTTTCCTTTGTCCTTGTAGTCTCAGGAATCTCTTCTTTTTGATTGTCGGTAGCTTCTGTAATCACCTCTGTCAGACTTCTTTTCAAATGATCTGTCATTACTTCTGTCATATTTTCTTCTATTAAAACATCATGCAGTAAAGTGTCCAATCTCTTTACAATTAAAACAAACAAGTGTTAATTTACCTTTGCCTCTCTGCATTCTTCTAGCCATAAGTGTTTAAATTTCATCAAGATCATCCTCTTCACTTTCACTATCACTATGTTTTCTTATAGTGTTTTAATGACTTGATTTACTTATTCTCATAGAAATGCAGACTCTATGTTTGGTAAGACACTATTATCAAAATTGTTCATGTCGAATGAAATCAATCTTCCAATCAAACTATCTAGAGTAACATTTCTATTTTCTATTGCTCTCATTTCTTGAATGGAAGATACTCTAATAGCATAAGTAGGCAGTAAGGTTCTTAGAATTTTACTTACCACTATATCTTCTTCTAGTACACCTCCAACTCCTCAGATAGAATTGAATACCTCTTTGATTCTTGTGCTGTACTATGTGACATTTTCACCTTCTTTCATTTTGAGATCATCAAAATTTCCTCTAAGGCTTTCTGCCTTGGCTCTCAAAACATTTTTTTCACCACCGTGTATAAGCATCAATTTGTCCCACATTTGCTTTGCAGTCTTGTAGGTTTTGACATCTTCAAATTCAGCATCAGAGAGTGGGGAAGAAATCTCTATCATCATGCAATTGTGCTCATGATTCTCTCTCAATTTTTCAACTATTGGTGCTCCTGTGGGAAACACATATTCAACATCTAAGTATTGAGTAACATCATTACCAATACATGATAAGTGGAGTCTTATTCTGCTCTGCCATGAAGCAAAATTATCTTTGTTCAACTTGGGCACATCTCGTATGTTCCTCTTGTGATCTTTAGCTTAGGTCTTGAAACCTTCCTTCTAAGCACACAAGCTCTGATACCAATTGTTAGTAATAACTGAGAGGGGGGGGGGTGTGAATCAGTGGCCTCAAAAATTAATCCT